>MCJB01007825.1:21477-44441 GCA_002018475.1 Nicotiana obtusifolia | reverse complement strand
TTCCCCGAGACTGTGAGCGGGGAGTTAATTTTAACGTGTGATAATAGATTTATTACCATTTTGACTAGATTAACAATTATTAAAATATTTATCTTTAATTATTCAATAATGGACATTATTGTGTAAATATTTTTCAAAGCAGCACACAGAAAAGGCCCACTTCACAGATCTCTTGAATCCAAAATGAAACTTTTTCTATTTCACCAATTGGAGTACATACTTGGCGAAAAATAAAAGGAAGAATGGTAAAGATGAAATTAAATTACAATAAAAGTGTAAAGAAATAAAAGAATGCCACAAAACAATGGTGGTGGAAATTAAAAAAAAAAAAGAATCAACAATTCTGAAAATTTACAATCTACATATGGGGTGGAAGTTAACTAGATTGTATATTTGCAGAATTCATTTGCCAAATCTTGACTGAGGCAGTAATGCTAACATCTGTAGCATTGTTAAATAAGTAGAGTTTAGCATCTTCATATATTGCCTTTGTTGGATATACCCTTGACGTTATTGCTGCCCTTCCACTTTGTGCAAAACTTTCTACTATTGAATGATCCACCTATTACATTCACAAAAAATACCCCATTAATTTATACTTAGTAAACTTAAGTGTACGCAATATAATCAAGAATTTGGAATAAGCAATTAAAAAAAGAAGAAAAATGAAAATTACCAGTGTTCTTAGAGAAAGCTTCTCTCCTTGGAGGACTGGAACTGTGCTTCCGTAGATTAGTTTGCGAACATCTGTTGCTTCAGATGACCTAAAAAAAGGAAGTAAAAAGATGAGAATCACCATTATCATACTTACTTAACAATACTACGTAATGCACTTCCAAGATTTGTCTCGGATCTTGTCACCATTTTTATTTAAAGAGAATTGCAACAAATATCATTCATATATTGGCCTGAGTTTTGGTCTAGTGGCAAAAGCTACTCGTTATATGTGGGTTAAACGTACGTCCATGGTTGAAACCCTGCAACAGACAGAATATTAACATTTAAGTGGAGCACGATAAAGGGGCGGTGCCAGTGTCCATTGAGCTTCGAACCAAGTACTGGCCACTTGCCCTCGGGATTTCTAGGTTATAAAACAAAATCTGACTTCATTTCTAAACGTGGATATAAGTATGGACATGAGAAATACTTAAGCTCTTGGAAATCGTGGTTGTTACGAGAAAGATGTGTTAAAGCAGTGGCGGATTCAGACTAGATGCAACAGTTCTGACGGAACTCACTATGTCTAGCTCGGACTATATATATGTGTAGAAAAAATATTATTATATATATATAGAGCAGAACCCACTGACTCAAAATCTTGAATTCCGTACTGCTTTTAAGCACTGAACCAATAAAGGTTTTTCTCCAATTTCTTAGTTTGGTTTTGGGGGAGTGGTGAGGTGCTAAAACTTTATTGATGAGATGAAAATGCAAGAGAGGAGAAATTAGAACCTGGTAAGATCATTGCAGAAGAATGTGGTGAAATTTCCAGCAGCGTCTTTTTCAATGTAGAAGTAAATTGGAGTTTGTTCGGACAAGCCCTTATCTGTTAGAACCAATAAACCAAATGGTCCTAAGGCACCACGTTCAGCAGATCCCCCACTGCTTCTGCACTCATATGTAGCATTATTTCCTTCTAATCTCTCCAAGACCTTAGGGTCTACTTCAAACTCAGCCATTATGTCCAACTGCAATCATCAACAATTCAAATTATAGTAAGTTAAACTTATCAAACATTAGCATGTTACGTGCTATAATAGTTTAAATTAGACCGATAATGTAAAGAAATTCTTTTACACAAACAGTGTATATAAGTTAAATTCAATCAACAAACCTGAGTGGCAGTGCCAACTTCTAGTGGAACAACATTTCCTGGTTTGACCTCCACCTTGTCGAATTCCTTGCGGTTTAATCTCAAATTCTCAACCTCTGCCACTGGCCAAGTAATTATGTTGCTTCCTGTCTTCTTGTCATATTTTATAGTCCTTGGAATAGGCTGTTTTACATCACACGTTACCAAGTGTTAAATGAGACCACAATTCAAATATGACAAAATGAAGCAAAAAAAAAAGAAGAAAAAGAAGAAAAGGAATTTTTCAAAAACTTTTGATAATATGAATATTGTTTGTTCATGGAGTATGATCAATTTTTTAAAAAAACACGTTCCTAAAATTTGGTTTAGGGTAGTTTTTGGGTAAAAAGTTTTCTTCCATTCACAAAATTTCAACTTTTTTTCAAATAAAATGCATGTTCATACATAACTTTAACTTCCAAAAATTAATTTTCAACACAATTTCAAATACTTTTTTTTTAAGTTTCAACCAAATGTATGTCCCAACACTAGGTAAAATGTCTGGACACAATTGAATTGTACCTGAAGTGATGCCCAACCTTTGCAAATATCAGCAGCTTCACTATCACCCTCAGTAATCCAAGCCCAAAGGACTCTTCTCTTTTTTTCTTGGTCATAAAATGTTTTTGATGCGTAAAAATTTCCATAATCATATCTTAATCCAATACCAACATCAATTGTGGGATTATCAGGAATCCATTTACCAGCCGCTGCATCATAAGTTCCAAGTGCATAATAATCATTTCTATCATCATCTAGACTGGACTTTAACACATGTTTTACTGCAGGCCCATTATCTGACGTGTCAAGCCCATTTTCAACAACCTTCGAAACCGGGTAAAAGTCCACACATTCCCACATACCCGTACCCGGTACACCATGGAGCACCCCATCCAACAACTCAAAATTCTTGAAATCAATAGTGTCATAGACCAATGAAATTCCAGTTTTATTAACCTTTGAACCAATAGTAATCCTCCATTTGCCTTGTGGTGTGGTCCATGCAGTGGTGGGGTCACGAAAATCCTTAGTAGCAATTCCGGGTGGTGGTACAAGAACCGGGTTGCCCTCATATTTGACCCATTTTTTTAGGAGAGGATCCGATGGGTCAGCCGGGTACGCTAGATTTTGAACCTGTACTGACTCGTTGGTTGACCCGGTATACAACATGACGAGTTTACCATCTGGTAAAATGGTTGCGGATCCGGTCCATACACCGTTAATGTCGTACCATTGATCCGCAACCATAGCAACTGGAAGGTGTTGCCAGTGAATTAAGTCTCTTGAAACTGCATGTCCCCATACAATATTACCCCATACTGCAGCCTCTGGATTGTATTGATAGAACAAATGGTACCATCCTTTGTAGAATAATGGACCTAAAATATGTTTATAAAATTGAAGTTAGTAATTAATTTAATGTATAACTTTGAAGTACATTTTTTTTGTATGATGCATATTGAAGTGTAAATACGAAAGGGCTTTAATGTAAAAATGTCTCAATAAACTAGGTCATATACCATCAGACCATTCTATAACAACATCCATATATAACAGTCATTCACCGTAAAAGTCAAGTTTTCTTCAGAATCGATTTTTTAAGTTATATTTTACCTATTTATAACAGCTTTTTACCTATAACAGCAACAACCCTATTTATAGCAGAACGCTCTTTGTAAAATTACTACTCTATAACAGCCATATAAAATTTTTAAGATTGCTAATAATAATTCAAAAAATAAATAAAGTTTCTATCTTGCATAAGATATAAGATTTAAAAATTTGCACATGATATCTATTTTATTAGACAAATTCCAAAATATTTAGATAGAAAAATTAACGGTTAAGCTCTTAGATTGTCTTCAAAGAAAAATAATTGGATAACTTTTTGCTGAAAATTTGGACATGAATCTTTGCCAATTCAAGCGTTATATCGCTAGTAAGAGAATGAAATCTATGAAACAATCTACAATTACAAAGTTCTTTCATCAATCTTGAAAAAATATTTTTTAGGTAGCCTTAAAATGTCTGCATTAGAGTTTCAATACTTTTAGTTATGAATTTATTAATAATGTTTTAGCTTTCTTCAATATTTAACTAGTAAAATATGCATATCTTGTGAAATTTTAAATTTGAATAATTTTCTTATCTTTTATATGTAACATGAAAAAAGGAATAATTATTTATTTTTAGATAATTTTTATCTGTAACAATCAAAAAATATTTAAACGTCAAATAATTTAATATGTGTATAATAATTATTCACTATAAAATTTAAAAAATATCAAAATAAATAAGATTGTTATACGGAGGGTTGATTACATAATTAAATAAGTGATCGACTATTAAATTGGAAAAGGTGTAGTGGATCAAAAGTAGCAGGTTATAATTGGACAGACAGGATGGAAGTTGTTTACCATTCTAGGAATTTGTGTATGCTCCTAGAAAATTCACATGCAATTGGCTAAAGACAACTGTCTTCATCATATTGACAATCTGTCTACTTACAAACTACCCCGACTAGTATGTTTTGAGGTCCCCGTTTTGTCGATTGTTTCCAATATATCAAAACAAATTAATAATAAAAATAATAAAAACAATAACAATAATAATAACAGCAGAAAATATGGACTTACCATTAGGATCTAACGAACAGAATCAGGCAATTTCCGTGAGCAACGCAATCCAAGCCAAAGAATCCAACACATACCAAATAAGAGTAAATCATTAATGTTCACCTCAAAAAATAATAAATAAGCAAATAAGTTCCAAAACGATTTCAATATTTAACCTGAGTAATTCAAACTCTGTTCTTGCAATCAAAGATCCATCTTAGGCAAAGAAAAATAGTAAGGTATCCCATATTCGAAGCTGTAATGGTTTCTTTTATATCAATACCAAGCTTTTCTTTAACTATAAACGTAATGTAATGTCCTGTCAAATCTTTAAATTAAGACACATAAAATTCATGGGCATGTAATGGAATGGAGATAATCATTCATTGTATATAAAGTTCTAGTTAATCCCGTCAAGCATAAGGCGGTTTTATGTTAAAAATTATCAATAAGCTGTTGATTTGTTGTTTAATAATAAGAAAGTTGATTTATGAAAATTAATAACATACGAGAAAAAGAATTACTAACCATTCATCCAATTCTTCTTAGGTTGAAAGTGGAAGGATGTTCTTTGCCAAGCCAACATTTGTTTGGTCCATGGAAACGGCCGTAATCCCAAGAAACGACCGCGTGACTTGGCGGAGACACCTTCTGCCACCCCACGCGCCATCGTCCTCATGGTGGTCAGCGGCATTAGATTAGAACCAAGCATGCTACACACGGTTTCTTGTGGTGGTACTGGCCCTGGATTTACATCCTCCGCCTCGTTATTCCCATGTTTCACTGCCACAAAAAGTAACAAAGCTGCCACCAGCCCTGTTAATACTATGAACGACACTCTTTTGGGTCGTCGCAGGCATCCGGCCGGAGAATTACCGGAGGTGTTATTGTCCTCCGCCGGTAATTGGGTGTAAGGAACGCCGTTGTTTGTTTCCGCCATCTTTTGCATGGTGATGGACAAACTACTTTTACGAGCTTTTTATAGCAGTACAAATTTCCCTATTTCTCCTTTTTTTCTTTGCAAAAACTGACGGTGGAGAATATAATTGTTTTTTGTACTTTTTAATTGTCTTCTCTTCTTTTCTCCTTCGACAGTAAAACAATGCCTAGAGAGGAGTAGAAATATAAAAAATTATTCTCTGCACTAATCTTTTGATAAAAAAAGAAACAACAATAAACGAGGAGATTGGAGGGCTAAAGGGATTTCTGTTTTATAGGAAAAAGGATGATTTTGGAATTTACTAAATATATTATATTAGGTTTCCTTAATAGCTTCTCCTACTTGGAGTGGACGCGACCTGGTTAAAAGGTTGCCTGAATTGAGAAAAATTGAAAAATTTGCTTTAGCGGGTTTCTTTAAAATATTAAAGTTCAAAATATTTAACTTGTATGTTCGTCTTTTTTTATATTAAGCTGACAATTTAATGTCTGCATTCAACTCGGAAAATTCAACGTTCAAAAAACGCTAATTATCGAGTTGCCGTAAACATCTTTGTTCTTTCAGGCATACCAAAGACTCTTTTCATTTTTCATGTACCATACGAATACCAAACTATGAGTATTTTTTCTTGCAATTAGCTCAAAGTTTGAAAAATACTCTTTTTTACTTAACGGTTATTCCCCTTGTAGGGTACAACTCGAAAGAGTAATGTTAACACGAATAACTTTGAATTGATTGGTTACATTTCTATTAAAGTGCAAAAGAAAAACTCCAAACTTGAAGAGTTAAAAGCTAGTTTAGCTAGATTGTTTAAAAATTTATTTTTATTTTGCTAGCTAAAAAGCTACAGTAGTTATTTACCTCGAAGATAGTTTATCAAGGAGGTTCAGAAAATTAGGACTCAAAATCTAGCCAAAATATGATTGGAAAAGGACAAACTAATTGCTGGGGCCTGGGAGGTGTTAATCGTCTTATTAACTCAAGCTGGCATGAAACTAATATCTGACCAAGTGAATTACGGGGGTTTGAAAATGGTCCTGATATAGATTTTGGATATGATTTTTGGAAAACAATGCATGTTAAGTTTGGTTCTAGTACATTTTTTTTAAACTAATGAGGTTTAATTAGTTATTGGAATTAAAGAGAGTCAGTACGAAAACTAGATATTGTTCTAGCTAAAATAGCTAAAATAGAGTCAGTACACATGGTTTTGAATCAAAAGCAAGTTGGTTTTGGTCTTGTAAAAAGGCTTGGGTGTTGAGCTAAATTTAACCTAGTCGAGCCAAGTTAAAAAGATTTTTGTTACTACAATTTTTGATCAACTATTTTCTATTCCACTTCTCTCCGTTTTGATTTTTTTTATTTTATTTTGACTTGGCACAAAATTTAAGATTATGTCAAATCTTTTTAGAATAAATCAATAAAGAAATAATATCAATTCTTTTTGAAACGGAAGAAGTATTTATTTCCATATATTGGGCACTGCCTTATTGAGGTTTCCATTTATTAACATACTAAAATCAAGAATCATTAAGTTAATGTAAATGATAATTTTAACTTTACAATAAGTATGTTAAAATTGATATAGTTAGAAAAAATATGCAAAATGGACATAATTAGATTTCAAGATTCAAACTGCAATCAGGATGCGATAGACTAATGCAATTCATTATCTTTTTAGATCTTCTTTTCTTTCATCGGGAGCAAGCATATCTCTACATTGTGAAATTTAGAAAAAGATATCATGGAATCAATTGCATCTTCTCCTAATGGAATTGGGCCAAGTACCAAGAAAGAGAAAAAAAATACCTCCTGGAACAACAAAAAATATCTGAAAAAGCATGTGCTTGAGCTTGACCACATGCTTTGAGCCTAATGTTATTGCTGCTTTGTCCGATGGACAATGTATCTTTTTTGGTTCTAGCTCGATGTACGGTATCCGTATTGAAATCTGATTATATCTATTCGGGAGTAGCACTTTTTATCAAGAATTTTTTCATATTTCGGACTCGAACTCGAGACCTCTGATTAAGGAGGAGCAGCCCCATCCACTACATCACATCCTTTATTTGTCGATGGACAATATATTTAAGTCAATCATACAAATGTGTTATTAGCCTGCTGTTATTGCTGTTTTGTCCGATGGACAATATATCTAAGTCAATCATACTAGTGTGTTATTAGCCTGTAGGTGGAGAAAAAAACATGAAAGTGTCAATTAATCGGATACATTATATTGAATAATTATTATATATAATATGATTGTCCATGCTTCCACATGAAACCAATTTGGAGTTACTTACCAAAGGCACATGGTCTGTATGAGATTTGACATATCCTCCACATGCATTTACTACCATAAAATTGGATCCACCGATTTGGTGTCTTGGTTCTTTTGATTCCAGTCGATGAACCTTTTTTTTATTTTTTTATTTTTTTTTTTTATGATTTGTTATACTCCCTTACTTGGTGTGGCTGCTGATTTTTATTAAAAAGACATAACGAAGTATTTTGCCTTCCTTTAGTTTTTTAAGTATATTATAGTTTGGAATAATTAATTATAGTTATTGTGGACATTGGTCCATATGATATCAATCATTATCGAAACAAGTCTAGATGGAGATCGGAATAATTGAAGTGTGTAGTTACGGTTTCACTCTTGGTTGAAAACATAATTAGTTATGCCTAATCGCCACACATCATAGTATTAGATAAGATGGTCATATAATTCAATACTGTATTAGAGTAGACAAAGATCCTGATTTTAAATCTAATCGCTACCCACCAATTGTAAAAAGAATAGCCGGCATATGAGGGGTGTAGATATAAAAATTAAAAAAGTATGCTCTCTCACAAGATGTAAATTGACCAAGGTCTTCTTTTTCTTGCTTTTCCTTCCCATTTATAAATATATATACTAGGCCTATAGCCATGCCCAAAAATGGATCCGAGAAAACTAGTTATTATTTATTTCTCTATTTTGGAGTTGTTCACCAAAGATGTGAATCCCGAAACTTTGCTTGCTTATCGAAGTAAATAAGTAAGCAAAAATTCAAAGATGTGAGAAGATAGTAATAATGTGTACGATAATTTGACATGATCTAGCTATAAAGTCAACATTTAGCTGTGTTGAACTGAACTTAAATTGATTTTGATGATTTATAAATAGTTGACAAAGAATAAGGTCTCCTGAAGTAGATGCCTGAAGCACAGTAGATGTGCTTAAAAGTAGTTTGGATAATTAATCAATAGCTGACAACGAACCAGATATCTTGAACCAAATACTATTTTACGTAAATGTTTGACTAAAAAGTGTAACTTTCAGTTTAAATAGTTGAATTTATATAATAATGGGTTAAACTTAGTTAATAATAATATCTCTAGATGTTATTTCCGAAAAGGTAACTAGTGTTAGTCAGATCTGGTGGAGGATTGACAACAATATGCATTAACTATTCCAAAAAGTATGAGCAATAATATAGCAATAACTAGCAAGAAATAACATTAAATGACATTTAAGTAAATAGAAAGAGTGATTCACCCAATAAAGTATGAACTAGTTGATTGTCCCTCTTGACAATGATAAGTAACAGACAAATCCCAAAATGTTCGAATTATTCTCGGATCTGATGGAAGGGTATGGGATAATACGAACAAGAATCTAGATGAAAAAGTAGTATTTGTATCTTTGTAAGATAGAGAAAGAATCTTCGATCAAAAGTCTAGTCTTGTCAAATAACGAATGTCATATGCCTTCCACCATTGTCTCCTGTTCTATTTATATGAGACATTTTCTTAACGAACCCTAATAGTACAAGTGCAGAGAATATCCACTGGAATATTCTCTTTAATATCCTATTTGAAAAACTAGTCGCTACAGCTTTGCCAATGGTGCTCGATCTCGACCCTTGTTGACTGAATCTCGCTGCTTCCTGCTCGACCTTGATTGATAACGGCTTGAAGACTCTTCCTTTAGCGTTATCTTGCCTTAAATATTCTTGGGCAGATTTTGACCTATATAGTTAGTCTTTCTACTTATTGAGGTGCGCTTGATGAGCGGATTCTGTTCGTCGTGGTCGAGATGATTGGACGACTAGGCAACGTGGCCTTTCATGAGCCGCAACTTTTTGGTTACGTTGTTCCTAGATCAAAGTGACGTTATGACATCATACGTCATTATGGAGCGTTTTTCCGATGCGTTGCGTCGTTTCACGTGCGTTTGTTGGTTGGATCTGTCGCTTCGATAGTTGTGCTAAGTAATGATGACCTAATTTCTCATTTTCGATGCCTGAGCTCTTATAAATAGAGATGTGAAGACACACACTCAAGTTTTACAGATTTCCCATATCGAAACCTTGTGCCTTCTTCTTCCTCTTATTCTATTGTTGTGCATCTTCTTTCCCTGCCCTAGTGATCCCTGCTATTTTTAACTCCTCGTTACTTTGAATACTTTCTTTTTTTGTTAGAACTATGTCTAACGTATCTTCTGGTCCCGGCGAGGAAAGTTACATGGTTCCTTTAGCGATGGTTTTCCCTCCTCACGCGGAGGGCGTCTCCGCTTCCGTTGATGACGAGAACTTCCCTACAGTAGAGGAGATAGTTCCTCGTGGTGAGAAAGTTAGGTCTGATTTTACAAAGGCGCCTGAAGCTGAACCCGAAATCTCCGAGGGGCGATGAAGAAGGCCGATTTATTAGAGCTTAGGGCTAAATTCGGCATTCCCGCGCGCATCGAGTTGGTCCCTTCCGGACGAGATGTGGTACAAGTCCACCGCCCCGCGTACTGTGCATTCTACGCTTGCCCTTTTTATGTCGGCTACACTCTTCCCCTTCTTCCACTGGCAAAGGACTTTAGTCGTTTCTACGACGTTTGCTCGGCTCAGCTCGCACTGTATATCTATAAGCTCATCAGGATGCTTACTAAGTTTGCGGAGCTGGCTGGGGTCGAGATCACTCTTCGGCATCTGATGCATTTGTTCACCCCTAATTTTTATAGAGGGACGACAGGGGGCAAGTGTTTGGTGGTGAATATGGATGATAAGGCTAGCCGCTAGTTCTGGCACAACTTATTCTTCGTTAGAACTGAGGACGTGGTGGCCAACGCAGACGGCTCCCCTGGAATTTGGATCTATACTCGTAAGCGTCTAACCTTTCTGTGTTGAGGCATTTGGTTTACCTTGCTTAGTCGTGGGTTCTGATCTCTTGCTCCTTTATTACGTATCCAAGACTTCGCCCTCTCCTTTGGTCGGGGACATTTCTGATTGGGTCAGGCAGCTCCTCCCTCATATTGCGGGGGTTCGTGAGTGGCCGGGTTTTCTCAAAAAGTTTGGGCCTGCTCCTTCCTCGACCGATGAGTTTCTTTTCTTTGGCTTCTTGGTTACTCACCTTTTGTGGTTCACTATGGTTAACCTTTTATTTTGTGCTTCTCTCAACCCCAGGTCGAGAGCTCCTCCACCTGCATTCCGTAAGAGGAAAACTGCTACCTCTTCAGCTTTTACCCCTTCTATGATCGCGGCTAAGCCTGCTCGCTCCTCGGCTTCACCTGTTGCTGCTTCAGCATCAATTTCTTCTCTATCTGCGGATACTTCGGCTTTCCCTTTGTACCGTCTTGTGGATGAAGAGGAAGAATCGTTGCCAAGTGACAGGGGTTTGGTGCCTCGTAAGAGGAGGTCAGTCGATGTTAGCGACTGGGTTGCCCGGGCCGTGGACTCTGTGATGGATGATTTTGTCCTTCGTGAGACGGCGACCATTGTCCTTGAAGATGACGTTGAGCTGGCGTATGAGGTTTTGAGATCGGTTGAGGCTAACGAAGACGCGTCTCGCCCTTCTGCGATGACAGAGGTTGAAGGGCTTCTGATTCTTTGCGGCAGGAGGGGCCGTTGACTTCGCAGCCAGCTGGTGATACTCCCTTGTCGGATGATGGGAGAGATAAAGGCGTTGTCGAAGATGGTTATGAGATGGGCTTAGACATTGACGCCGCTGAATAGAGGATGATGAAGGAGGGGTTTACCCAACTCGAGGTGAGGTTGGAGGGGTCTACGAGGACCATTGCGATCCCAATGGATCATGATCTGTTGAAAAATACGGAGAATGTAGTCCCTGCCCTCGGCCCTCTTTGCTCCGAAGTGGAAGGTGAAACCTTCAAAGAGCTAGACGATGTCACTCTATTGAGGAGCATAGCCAACCTCGCTCTCAGGGTGAGTATTTTAGGGCTTCGTCTTTCTAACTGTAGTGTTTTTTGTTCAGTGTTTTGCCTTTGCTAGCGAGGGAGTTCTCATTTTTTGCTTTTCCTTTTCTTATGATTGCAGACCATGATCCTAGAGATTGAAAGTTTCGAAGGGAGGACAGGTGTAAGAAAATATTTGAGAAGTTGGAGCGCAAATATTTTGACTACTGGGAGATTCGCAGGCATTTTAGAGAGGGCGGCAACTTGCAGGACCTTCGTGAAGAATTGAAGAAGAAGGACGGCGAGCTGGTGAGGGTCATTGAGAAGGGCAGCGTCTTTGAAGGGACTTTGAGAGATAAAGAGGAAGAGCTCGAAGTCAGCAAAGGGGTCGAAGCCCAGTGTAGCGACCTCCAAGCTCAGGTGGTTTTGATGCGTGCCCAGCTTGAGGAGTGTCAATTCAGAGGGGATGCTCCAAGAGGCAAGGTCGCCGAGAAGGCGTAGAATCTTGAGAAGGAGGAGTTCGCTCGGTCGGAGTCTTCGAGGAAGGAGGAGGCTCTTGAGGTAGTGATCCGGACTCTCTTTTCTGAGCGAGAGAATAACTTGGAAATGACAAGGCTTAAATAAGAGCGGCTTGATGAGAGGATTAGAGAGTTGGAGAGAGAGACTTCTGGCCTCTACGACCGAGTTGCTGCTCTTGAGGCCAAGAAAGCCCGATTACTAGTGCAACCGTCCTCTTTCCATACTTCAGATTTTCCTAACGTTCCTCGTGAGTTATACGAGGAGTGGATTCATGCTGAGGCCCAGTTAGACGTGTTTTGAGATTTGCATGCGGCGGGATCCATTTTTGAGGCCGCCCTCGAAGATACTCGTGTTAAGGCTTGCAAAGCTCGAGTCGCTTGTGGGTATGACCCTATTATGCCAGAGAACGGCGAGGACGAGGGGGACGAAGGTGTAGACCTGCTCGAGCAAAATGCCTGGTATGACGCTGCATATCCTGAGGCGAAGGCAGCGATGGTGAGGGTGTTGAAGGTCAAGGGGACGACGCTGTTGAAGGCCAAATCGGCTGGGATGTCGAAGGCCGTGATGGTGGTGGCCAGTAGTTTTCTCTCTTGATTTTTTGTATATTTTTTGCGTGTAGTTGGTGGTGTCTTCATGAGACTTTGTAAAAAATATTTTAAGTGTGAAATGCCAACTTCGATATTTGCACCTAATTCTCTTCTTGTGGTTCGTTTTTGCATTTGCATGTTTTTTGATTTTGTCGCTTGGTTGTCTTAATTTTCTGACCGTGATCACTTAATGGCAAATGGCGGCCAGATATTGGTGAGCGTTTATTCGAACAAGGTTTTAATTATGCCGAGGGCCGGTAGGTGTTAGTTCGAACAAGGTCGAACATAGCCTAAATTTAATTATGGCCTAGGGCCGGTAGGTGTTAGTTCGAACAAGGTCGAACATAACCTAAGTTTAATTATGGCCGAGGGCTGGTAGGCTTCAGTTCGACGTGGTCAAACATAACCTAAATTTAATTATGGCCGAAGGTCGGTAAGTGTTAGTTCGAACAAAGTCGAACATAACCTAAGTTTAATTATGGCCGAGGGCCGGTAGGCGTCAGGTCGGCGTGGTCGAACATAACCTAACTTTAATTATGATCGAGGGCCAGTAGGTGTTAGTTCGAACAAGGTCGAACATAACCTAAGTTTAATTATGACCAAGGTCCGATAGCGTCAGTTCAACGTGGTCGAACATAACCTAAGTTTAATTATAGCCGAGGGCCGATTGGCATTTCAATAAGTGCGAAGTTTGTTGAAACCGTAAACTTTAATCATTGTTGCTTTGGTCGTACATTTGGAGAAATTTACAAATTTTTGGGCATTGGCTGGAGTTCCAGTCCCAGTCCCAGTCTATCTAGTCCCTTTATTGGTCGACCTGGAGAGTGCATGAGAGGTCGAGCAATGAACTAACCGTCCTGGCCCCCTCTTTTGTGTATTTTGACTTGAAGCGTTCCTATTAAAAACCTCCTTGAGAAACCCAATTGGGACAAAACTAAAGTGAGGGAATAAAGAGTACGACTTGGGGGACGCTTTATCTCTTAAAAGTTGAAGTACTTGAGGTGGGTAATATTCCAGTTGTTTAGCAGCAGCTTTCCTTCCATTGTTCCTAGTTGGAATGACCCTTTGTTCACTTTTTCCGTGATTTTGTACGGGCCCTCCCAATTTGTTCCTAATTTGCCTTCCCGTGGGTCTTTGCTCGCTTGTGTTTTAGCTTTAAGCACGTAGTCCCCTACTTTGAACAGCCTGACCTTTGACTTCTTTTTATAATAGCATTCTACTTGTTGTTTTTAGGCGATCATCCTTATGTAAGCCATGTCTCTTCGTTCCTCAAGTTCGTCGAGCTCCTGCCTTCTGCTTTCGTCGTTCCTTGGTCCGCTCTCATGGGAGTACCTTGGGCTGGGCTCTTCGACCTCGACTGGTATTGCTGCATCGGTCCCGTATACCAAAGAGTAGGGCGTTTCTCCTGTGCTCGTCTTTGGCATTGTTCGATAGGCCCATAGTACTTCTGTTAATATTTCTGGCCACAGTCCCTTGGCGTCTTCAAGATGTTTCTTCATGATGTTCAGTATCGACTTGTTGGAGAACTCTGCTTGCCCGTTGCACACGGGGTGATATGGCGTCGAGAGTATCCTTTTGATATGCCATTTCTCAAAAAACTCGGCGGTCTTCTTTCACGTGAACTAGGGCCCGTTGTCGCAGCTGATCTCTTTGGGGAGGCCAAACCGGCATATGATGTTTTTCCATATAAAGGCAATCACTTCATGTTCACGTATTTGGGCGAATGCTCCTGCTTCCACCCACTTAGAGAAATAGTGTCAAAACCAAAAGGAATCGTACGTTACCTCGCTCTGCCGGGAGGGGGCCCGCGATGTCCATTCCCCATTTGATTAATGGCCAAGGTGAGGTGACCAAGTGGAGGTGTTCGCCTGCTTGGTGAATCATCGGGGCGTATTTTTGGCATTTCTTGAATTTTTTCACGAAGTCTGCGGCCTCCTTTTACATGGTGGGCCAGTAGCATCCTGCCCGTATGAGGCATCTGATCAGAGCCCGATTGCCGGAGTAAGCTCCACAATTTCCCTCGTGGACCTCTTCAACGACGCGCCGCGTCTGGTTTGGGCTCAGGCATTTTGCTACAGGGTCGCCGTAAGTCCTCTTATACAGGTCGTTGTGGATGATATTGTACCTGGCCGCTTGCAGTCTTAGTTTCTTGGCTTCTTTTTTATCATCTGGGAGTGTGCCGTCTTGCAAATATATAATAATACGATTGCGCCAGTCCCAAGTTAAGCTTATGGTGCATACCTCAATTTGATCAATCGATGAGTTGAGGAGGTGGACTACGTTCTTATCTCCAGTTGGGATGCTTTTGGTGGCTGCGGCCAATTTAGCAAGGTCGTCTACCTCAGCATTCTGTACTCAGAGAATTTGGTAAAGCTGGCATTTGTCGAACTAGGGCAGCAGCTTGCAGATTTCAGTCTGATACTTTTGCAATCTTTGTTCTTTGATTTGGTAAGTCCCTATGACTTGGTTGACTACGAGTTGGGAATCATAGCATAGTTTCAACCGTCTTGCCCCGTACTTGAGTTCTAGTCTCAAACCTGCGATTACGGCCTCATACTTGGCCTTGTTGTTAGTCATATTTGGGAACCTTATGGACTAGCGAATCACTTTGCATGTTGGGACTTCATGTACGAGTCCCAGTCCGGCCCCTGACGGGTTGGGTGCGACGTCGGTGTATAGGACCCAGAGGTCTTGTGTTTGGGGGAAAGTCTGAGAGGCTTCTCTCTCAACTTCGAGCATTACTTTTGTGCTGAAGTCGGTGATGAAGTCAGCGTGCACTTATGACTTTATTGCTGTTCGCGGCTGGTACGTGATATCATGCTCGCTCAGCTCGATGGCCCATTTGGCCAGCCTTCCTGATAGCTCGGGTTTATGCAAAATGCTTCTCAGGGAGAAGGTCATGACGACTGAGACGGGGTGGCACTAGAAATACGGTCTAAGCTTTTGCGAAGCTACGATTAAGGCAAGGGCCAGCTTTTCGAGGTGAGGATACCTCGTCTCAGCATCGGCTAATCTTTTACTAATATAATAGATGGGGGATTGTTTACCTTTGTTTTCTTGAACCAGGACTGCGCTCACAACTACTTCAAATACAGCAAGATACATGAGAAGATGTTCTCCCGGATCTAGTTTTGAAAGTAGTGGTGGCGACGACAAGTATGCTTTTAATTCCTTCAGGGTTTGGACGCACTCCGAAGTCTGTTGGAGGTTGTTATCCTTCTTGAGTACGGCAAAGAATTTGTGACATCTATCCGATGATCGTGAAATGAACCTTGACAACGTGGTGATCCGGCCAGTCAACCTTTAAACTTGCTTTTTAGTGGTCAAATGCTCCGGTATCCCCTCGATGGCTTTGATTTGGTCAGGATTGAATTCG
The DNA here is from genome assembly GCA_002018475.1 of Nicotiana obtusifolia. Lineage (NCBI taxonomy): Eukaryota > Viridiplantae > Streptophyta > Magnoliopsida > Solanales > Solanaceae > Nicotiana > Nicotiana obtusifolia. Next base: position 28,389 of record MCJB01007825.1, on the reverse strand, counting down.
ACCCCCCTCTGTGATACCAGGAAACCTAGAAACTTTCCTGACGCCAGGCCAAACGCACACTTTTCGGGGTTCAGCTTCATTCCGTATCACATGAGTATGTCGAAGTTTCTCTCAGATGGTCGATGTGATCTTCTTTCCTTTTAGACTTGACCAGCATGTCGTTTATATAGACTTCCATCGTCTTACTGAGTTGGTCCTTAAACATCCTTGTCACCAAATGTTGGTAAGTCTCCCCCGCGTTCTATAACCTAAAGGGCATGACCCTGTAGCAGTAGGTCCCTTGGTGGGTGATGAAGGTGGTTTTTTCCTGATCCTCTTTTTCCGTGAGGATTTGATTATAACCTGAATAAGCATCAAAGAAGCTCGGTAGTTCGTGCCCGGCTATTGCATCGATCAGTTGGTCGATGTGGGGTAATGAGAACGAATCCTTTGGGCATGCTTTGTTTAAATCTGTGAAATCCACGCACATCTCCCATTTCCCATTCTTCTTCTTAACCATGACCACGTTGGCGACCCACTACGGGTACTTCAACTCCCTAATGGAGCCATTCCCCAACAATTTTTCCACTTCTTCATGTACCGCATCATTGATTGCGGAGTTTAACTTACGTGTGACCTGTCTTATTGTGGGGTGGAATGGTTCGACATTCAGTTTGTGTATGGCGATTTCCTTTGGGATACTGGCATATCTGCATGGCTGAAAGCAAACAAATCTGCATTAGTAGTTAAGAATTAACCAAATTTACCTAGTTCCTGAAGTTTGCAGCCGATGTAAGCTTTCTTGTTGTGGTCGTTGAAGTCTAATTGAATATGGTCGAGGTCTTCTATGGTCGATCCTGCGGCTTCGACCATGTCAGGGTCTCTGATGACATTCTCTCTATCGTCATATATCGATCTCGACCCTGTTGATTGTTATGCCTCTTTTTCTTTGTCCTTTATTTGTTGATTGACCATGCTATCTAGGGCGATCCGGTAGCATTCCCAGAATGTGCGTTGTTCTCCTCGTATGCTGAATATTCCCCATGGAGTTGGGAACTTGATGACCTGATATAAGTTGGAAGGGATGGCCCTCATGGTGTGTATCCTTAGTCTCCCTATTATGGCATTGTTTGACCTGATATAGTGACTGACCGTTTGAGCTTGTGGGTAGTGGTGAACTCACGCTATTGATGGAAGCATCATCGCCGCTACTGATGATCATGTGAATGGACCGTGTTGGTGAGGGCATTTTCGATGGTCCTTGATGTTGCTCACGTCCTTTGGCAAAGTTGGTCCTTCCCTGGTCTCTCAACAACTCTTAGAGGTGTCCTTGTCGTAACATGTTTATGACCTCCTGCCTTAAGGTGATACAATCTTTGATTTTGTGTCCTCGTTCTTGGTGGAACTCGGAGAGGGCGTCCGACGTCCTGGTATTCGGATTTGACCTCATCTTTTTTGGCCATTTCACCTTTAGTTCGAACTTCTCTAGGTCATAGACTATCTCTATAGGTAACACAAAAAAGTTGTGAGCCGATAATAAAAGGGGCATACCTCTTTTGTTCCGGTGTATCCCTGTCCTTTATCTAGGCGGGCTTTCTTCGTGGAGGGAGGGGGCGCGACAGCAGCTCTGACATTTAGTTGATGTTGTTCCTTATTAGGTCACGGAGTTGCGAGATCTCTTTTGGTATCATTTCTTCGATCTTTTCTGGGGTATTGTACCGAGGTCAGTCGATGAGTTGGTCCATTGAGGTTGTCCCCATCTGCTCGGACCTGGCCACAATATGCATTGTGTATTTCATCCCAAATTGTTGGGGGGTACTTCATCAGTCGAATTAATAGCTTTCTAGTCGCCCTCGAACCATCCCTGCTCAGCCCGTTCTGGAAGGCTGCGACCGCCATCCCTTATGACACGCTCGGCAAGGTCATCCTTACTCGGTTGAACCGAGCGAGGAAATCCCTCTCCTGGAGACTGTTTAATAGCAAATATGTCGTTCACTCTCGCCTCGGCCTTCTTGGCCCCACCATGAGCCTTTACGAACTTGTCAGCCATTTCCTCGAAAGTTTCAATGGAACGCACAGGTAGTTGTGAATACCATGTTAACGCTCTTCCTATGAGGGTTTCATCGAATTTTTTAACAAAATGGATGATACTTGTTCTTTGGCGAGGTCACTGCCTTTTGCGGCGGTAACGTAGTGAGTCACATAATCTTCAGGGTCGGTCGTGCCATCATATATCCTGAGGTGTGGCGGCATTTTAAAGGTATTTGGTATGGCATGTGGGGCGGCATCATCATTATAAGGCTGCTCGACGAATCTGCCAGCATCTCTTGGCAAAAGCTTAGGGGCGCCTAGTATCTTATCGACCCTTTCTTGGTGTTACCTCATTTGGTCCCGGAGTGCTCTGTTCTCGTTCTCCATTTCCTTCATCCTTTTTGGAATGGTTGCAAGAGTGTCGCGCACTATTAACGACATTGTGAGTAATACCTATCGTGGGAGGATGAGGGAGCTGGTTGTGCTACTCGTCTGCTGGTTGTATAATGCAAGTTCTTGCATTTTCTGCGGCCGCGTCCTGGGCGGGCTTGTTGAGGATGCTGGTTAGCGTGTCGGTTACCCATGCTTCGAGGAGTTTTTTTTACAGCTGGGGGTGTCTCTTCCCCTACAGATGTGGAGGCTCCCTTACTAAGTGACTTTGTGACGCTGCAATGAGGAGGCGGTTACCCATCTCGCCTAGGGGAGGAGTTGGGCATTGCGCCTTCATCTGCCGTCTTGCAGCTTTCGTTGATGATGTTCATGAGGTTAGTTGGGAGGTCATTGATTATTCTCGCCCTTTCTTCTCGGTTACCTGCTATGTTAGGATTTTGTACATACAAAGAAAGTGGATCTTGTATTTGCTTTCTCTCTTTTTTTTTTTTTTTTTTTACATTAGAGGATCGTGTTGGCTGAAGATCTAGAAAAAACTAAAAGCTTAACTAAGAAATCCTCACAGACAGCGCCAAATTTTTTGACCAAAAGTGTAACTTTCGGTAAACAGTTGAATTTATATAATACTGGGTTAAACTTAGTTAATAATAATATCTCTAGATGTTATTTCCGAAAAGGTAACTAGTGTTGGTCAATCTGGTGGAGGATTGACAACAATATGCATTAGCTATTCCAAAAAGTATGAGCAATAATATAGCAATAAATAACAATAAATAGCATTTAAGTAAATAGAAGGAGTAATTCACCCAATAAAGTATGAACTAGTTGTATGTCCCTCCTGACAATGATGAGTGACAAAAATCTCAGAATGTTCTCGGATCTGATGGAAGGGTTTGGGATAATACGAACAAAAATCTAGATGAAAAGGTAGTGTTCGTATCTTTGCAAGAGAGAGAAAGAGTCTTCGATCAAAAGTCTGTTCTTGTCAAATAATGAATATCACATGCCTTCCACCATTGTCTCTTTTTTTATTTATATGAGGCATTTTCTTAACAAACCCTAATAGTACAAGTGCAGAGAATATCCTCTAGAATATTCTCTTTAATATCCTATTTCAAAAACTAGCCGTTACAGCTTTGCCAACGGTGCTCAACCTCGACCCTTTTTGACATCTCGGCCACGAATCTCGCTGCTTCCTGGTCGACCTCGAGTGATGATGGCTTGAAGAATCTTCCTTTAGCTTTATCTTGCCTTAAATATTCTAGGATATATTTTGACTATACAGTAAATACAGAGAATCATTCTAGAAAAATAGCATTCATAGCAAGAAGGTGCTTTCAAGGATTCAAGTTGTAATGGTAGGCTAGGAACTCACATTTTTAACTATATTTTGCACTCTGATTACTACACGTTGATTGTATTTGAGCCTAATTGCTAGTACTTTGTACTTATTACGTGTATTATGCTTTGTAGGAGGTAATTTAGTTGTTTAGGATTGGGCCAATTGTTCATTAATTGTAACATGATATTATTTATTGAGATGTGTAATCATAGATAAATAAAATCTGGGAATTTGTTTCGCTTTTTAAGCTAGAGTTAGTTTAGAAACAGGTAGCTACAATCGGGTTGATTGTGGTGGTTCAGGTACTATAGTTTATTGTTCCTTTGGTTATAGAGTTGTAACCTAATGCTTAGCTACAATTGGGTTGATTGTGGTGGTTCAGGTACTATAGTTTATTGCTCCTTTGGTTATTGAGTTGTAACCTAAAACCGCTCTTTGAAGTTAGTAAAGTTTTGAGACAAATCCTATGAGAGTAGGTCGTAAGTTTTACTTCCTTGAGCAAGGAAGATTTTTACGTAAAATTGCTTATGTACTTTAAATTTCGCACTTCACTTTCAATTTTGTGTTAAAATAGTTAAGTTAGAGAATCATGTTCTTTGCTATGAGAAAATGGGGCAAGACACAATTTACCCTCCTCTTCTATGTCTAAGTGCATCCAGAAATTACAAGATTTTAACTCATTTTTTCACTGTAGCAAACTTTTCATGCAATGAGGTTCTTGTGTAACCTCCATGATCAATTTTTAGTAATTCGACAATCATTCGTGAAGTTAACATGTACTAACTCAAAGTAGCTAAGATTCATTTGTGAACTGAGTTGACTTCCCTTCATTCAGATATTTCCTATTAATATAAAGGGACTAGGTTGAACTTCAGTGACATTAGGCAATTGGTTTAGCTCCTCGATTGTGACCTATACTTCTAATTTCTTGTTTCCTAAAACAACACTTTTGCTTTCTTAAAAGTAAGAGTAAGGTCTGCGTACACACTATCCTTCTGAGATTTCACTTATATACTAAATTTATTGTTGTTGTTGTTTAAATGTATCTCTAAGTGTTCTCTATTCTCTTTATTTGCTCAGCTTTTTTATATTACTTTTAATTTTTCCTTTCTGACCCTGTTATTGTTGAAGTCCTTTTTTATTTGATTGATTAGACTAAAGCTGAAAATTTTATCAACTGTATTCTTTACATTTGCATTTGTTTGTGGCTCAATTCTTTTGATTGTTTATTTGCACTTGTTTGTGGCTCATTTCTTTTGTTCCGGGCAAAATTGAGACTGAGGAACAAACGTTTTAGAAATTCAAAAATTAATGTCACTAGTATATTGATGGAAAAGACATATTTTGTCCATTATGTACACGTTAGAGAATCGATATAAGCTAAATGCCGAAGATATTATTAGTTAAAGTAATTTATCCTCTCCTAACAATTCGTAAAACACGAAAGAAATATTTTTGTATGTCTAGGAAACGGAAGGTTTAGATTTTTATCCCTAGAAGAGAACAAATGGCTTTATTGAAGGTAGATTGAGTTCTGATGTTTAGTGTTGCTAGAAGTTGTTTGCTACTCCATTGGGGTTGTCCAATTAAAGGTTCTTTGCCTTTTATTATAAGCGTAAACAACCATTCCTCCGGGGCTTGTTTTCCTTCTCGCTTCTAGTCGGTACACGGAATTTTGGGTACTTTGGATTTTAAACTAGACGGTTTAGTACCATTCACCTGATTATCTGGAAGATTGTTTCGAAGAATAAGGTGAATATCCCGTTAACGTATGCAAAGGCCAATCTATTAAATTTCAAACAAATGACGGCGATTATTCAAAATAGAGATACTGAAAACGACATATACTAATGGACTTCAAAAATGACTGCGACCTTGTCTTGACATTTTCACTCATCGGTATAGGCTACAACCTTCCAATGAACTCCCAAAGTCAAAACGGAGAACTTCACTCAATGCCAGCACTATTAATTCGAAAATACATTATCATTTTTCTTCCTTTTTTCTTCATCTCCGTATCAGATGATAAGACGTGGCAATACCAAAAAAAGTTCTCATAGTCGCTAAACAGAACTACGTCAAGAAGGATTGACACAGTACAGTAAGCGAAAAGGGAAATCTGGAAAGCTAGATGGGTTAAATTTATTTTTATTACATAAGGGAATCAGTGAAGATGCAGGAAGTGGGACACTGAGAATCAAACACACACATATCTTGTATGAGATTCTCACCTACCATTAGACGGCAAGCCTTAATGCTAGGTTGGTTCAAGACTAAGAAAATCTGAGATATCATTTCACGAAAAAAAAAGAACATCCTGCTGTTGCATGTCGCATTTTCATACGTTTGGTGGTGGCCATATCTTGCCAAACAATTCCTCAACCCGCTTAGCCTGATTAATATAGCCATCCATTCCAATAGTGAGGAGCTCCACCGCTGCAGGACCCATAGCCGAGGAAAAGCTATACTGATCCCATTTTTGAAGCTGAGATGGACAGCAAATCATCTACTGAGCATGATATCATTGTATTCGTAGTAAATTGTATTGAGAAGCTAGAATTGGTTAGAAGTTGCAGAAGAAGCAGATACAACTTCCAATAAGACAATTCTAAGAGCCCAAATATTTTATGAGAAGAAACATTCCTCCTCCTCAACCCTTCTACTTTTTCTTTTTAACTAGGACAAGAGAATGTTGTTTTGTAACTTCTTCCTCCTTTCGAGTACTTCTATAATACGTGTTTCATCACTATTTTTGTTTCATTTACTTGACGACTTCAGGAAACAAAGTCTACTTTAGATATATAAATATATGCATTCAGTGCCAAGTTCCTGCTACTGCTCCATCTTCTGCCTACCTTCCCAATTCCCAACCGTTCCTCGCACCTTACTACCATCCTTTATCCGTCAGAACCACAACATTTGCCCCTCTCAACATTCCAATATGCACTCTGGCCCTTTTTCTTCCTCTTCTTCTCGTTACCTATCTTGATTTCATTTTGTCCTTCAAAACTAAATGTCACTTTCTTTCCATGTTTTTCTAATAAGTAGATGACACCAAGCACTTTTGTAATTTTACCGAGTGAAAGAGATGTAATTATTAAATTCCACTGGCAGCAAAGATATACTTGCAGCTCAATTATAGGATAGCCCCCCCCCCCCCCCCCCCCCCC
>MCJB01007825.1:0-21451 GCA_002018475.1 Nicotiana obtusifolia | reverse complement strand
CCTCTTCCCTGAGTTGTTACATAAAGGCGAGAATCAGATAGTAAAAATGAATATATTGCATCAAACCATCTGTTTTCCCCATCAAATAGTGGTCATCATACCCCATAATTTCCTTTTCTCCATTGAAAATAGGCTCATGAGAATGAAAGATAGGACATGGATTTGAGACCAAACCTCGTCTTGGGTGAAGTTGAAGGCAGCAGCTGATTGTGGGGATAACCTTCTTATAAATGAGTACTTCTCATCAGGTGGGGTCACAGATTCTTTAAGAGATTGCAATACCTTCAGTGGGGTGATAATGTAATCCACCCTGACGTTGTTACCAAAGTTTTAGCACCACAAATGGACCATTTAGACGCGACAAAATTTCACAAGTTTGAGGTACAGTTAAATTACCCCAAAAGGTTGAAGACATCCTGCTTGTTCCGCACTGCTGCAGCCATCAGCTTTGATTTGTGCCCATACTTGTGGATGTAGTTATAAGCTTTGGTTACCTGAAAAGATGCAAAGAACACTCAGCACTTCAGATAATGTGGCTGCAAGATGCCCCGAGAAAAGACATACTTATATCTCAGTTCCAGGATTGTTGTTCAAAGATGGCAGAAAAGAAACATTCAATGACAACTTGGCACCAATAACAAATCGAAAAATATAATTGATCAATACGAAACGAAATCCAGGGAGGCACTGAGGACATCCCTGAGGATCAGAAAAGAAAAGAGATATCTTGCCTTAAGGTAACAACCCCAGGTTGAAAATAGCTTACAATACTTCTGGAGCTTGAGTTCTAAAGTTGTTATGGTACACGAACATACATATGATGGTTGGAAGCTCCTAGGTTTTACCTATCAATATGCTATTCTCAAACCATCCAGATTTGAAAAACTAGTGAAAATTAAGCGTCCAAGCCCCCCATGTAATACTTAAAAAAGTTGAGAAGAATATAAATGCATTTGGGAAAAATAAAAGGAAGAAGCAGCATGTGGTAAAACTAACCAAAGCCAACCCAGGATCTTCTCCTCTTTTAAGAGCACTTTCAATTTCGGAGTCACCAGTGTGATTGCGAGACCAATCCTGAAAAGAGTGATAAAATATTATGCCAATAGAGCTAAATAAATCCAGAAAACATATTTTTATATAAGACAAAAGAATTTACCCTTAGGCGACCAACAAAAATCTGAATGACAGAAGCACCAGCTTGAGCTGCAGCAGCAGCTTGACAAAAGCTGAGAAGTCATGACAAAAGTTTCCAACATAGATGAGAGAAGCAAATTCCAAGAACTCGCCTACATAATACATTGCATGTGGACTTTGAAAAAAAGGAACCATTTCAAGGTTTATGTCTATATTAGAGAAAGAATGAGGGAGAAGAATGTCAAAACAACAAATTTCATAAAGCTTGGCATGCATCAGCAAATGAACCACCTTTGTTTTCACATGAAGCTCAAGATAACACCAAGGTATATGTTTCATGAACAAGCAACAAACTGGCAAACAAAACTTAAAGCGTCTGTCTAACAATCAAAAGCTAAATAACTGGAAGACTTTATCGAGGATTAATGAGAATTATCTCAATTCACAGTTCTGTAGGATGAATGAGCAGCACAAACTATCATCAATAACAAATTAAGCGACATGCTAACAAAGGAACATGCACAATGCAAACTAACAGAACATATAGGTTTTTGTTGTCCATAAAGAATAATGTACTATCTAACTTGGTAGACATGCTATGGAAGGAGGAGGTAGCAGGGGAAGAAGGTGCTGAAAAATAAGAGTCCTTTACAGAATATGAACACGAGCTCTTTGTCAATCTTATGAAAGTTTATACCTGTAAACAAAAGTCAAATGAGTCTGTATGCCCTCAGCTTCCAGCACCCTTGATGCCTCAATTCCCTAAAAGAAAGATAAAAACTGACAAATGAGAAAGGATGAACTTCAGAAGAATCAGAACTTTCGGAGACACAGTCAGATTCAACATCAGTTGTTCTATGAGAGACCCAAACAATTATAATTGTCTTATGGCACTCACTTGCCAAGTTGCAGGAATCTTGAACAGCAATCGCTCTGGAGGCACTTCAATTTCGTTGTAGGCTTTCAAAAGGTCATGCACCTGAAAAGTTAAAGTTGAAACACCTCAAATACAACCCAAAAAAAAAGAACTTGCCACAAGAATGATAGAGAAAGTGATTTGGTGGTAACAGGGTGTGATTTTACATTTCCAAAACATGAAATGACATTTTTATAGCATGTTACCATTTAGACACAGGAAATTCTCCATAAAAGGGCTTGTAATATGCAGCCATTAGGTGATTCTGATCTCTGGGTATTTTGAGATTAAAACTTCAAGCCAAGATTAAAGCTGGTAAGAGTGGTTCTCATTTGAAATATTTTCTAAGCTTAAAACCTTCTTATTGGAAGAATGACTCAACTTCTACTGCATTGAAGTAACTCAGTCACTGTCATGCCACTCAATTGACTGGGGCAAGCCTTGTTATATCAATTTTCGAGCAGTCCATAAGTCACATATAAGTCACCAGGTTACATCTGGAAAGTTCTGCTTACATAAAGGGACTTAGACATGCTATTTTCCTGCTTCCACAGGGAATGGCAACGAAATCCTTGTGCTGCCAAATACGTACTTCCTTAAACTGTCCTAATTTCTATTTCTGGTTGTCTGAAAATTGGGTTGCTTTTCTTGAAATTGAAGCCTTTTCACAACACTCTTCAATGTCTTTTGCCAAAAAAGAAAAAGTTTCAGAAGACACATTTTCACATAAGAAGAAAAGAATATCGAAAAGGTGAGCTTTATTCACGGTTTTGAACCCATTTCAATCAAACACAATAGAACTTTAACTACTGCCGCAAGAACTGTGCTCAAATTAAAAGAGGAAGCTAAATATCGATATACATTACTGGATAAAAAGCATAAAAATAAAAATAAGACAACACTTGTACTGTGACAGCTAGATAATGACGGAGAGATGACTATATTGGGATTTAGTATATCTTGACCACTTCACAGTAACAAGGGAAGTTTAAGCTAAAGAGGGGGAAAAAACGTTATCATATTTCTCAAACCATCACCAACTTGCAGGTCTTATAGCAGCAAAAGAATTGAATCAAATTTTATATCCCAAGCACTCATATACCAGTAAAAAATAAAATAGAACCCACAACAACAACAACCCAGTAGAATCTCACTAGTGGAGTCTGGGAGGGTAGGGTGTACGCAGACCTTACCCCTACCCGAAGGGATAGAGAGGCTGTTTTCGGGAGACCCTCGGCTCAGAGACAATAGATCCGTAACAACAACAGAAACCAGAAAAATAGTATCAGCATTGTAAAATACAGCAAATAAATGGAAAGGCCAAAATTTGAAAGACAGAAAAAAATGTGAAACACAATAAAAACCGCTAGCAGTCCTAGACAAAACACTATCAGACTAGCCGGCGCAGCGAGGAGAAACGCTCGACTACCCCCTAGCCTACAACCCTAATGCTCGACCTCCACACCTTCCTATCGAGGACCATGTCCTCGAAAATCTAAAGTCGCGACATGTCCTGCCTGATCACCTCGCCTCAATACTTCTTAGGGTGCCTTCTACCTCTTCTCGTACCTGCCAGAGCCAACCGCTTACACCTCCTAACCGGAGCATCTAGGCTCCTCATCCGCACGTACCCGAACCATCTAAGTCTCGCTTCCCGCATCTTGTCATCCACGGGAGTCACGCCCACCCTCTCCCGACTATCCTCATTCCTAATCTTATCTATCCTAGTGTGCCTACACATCCATCTCAACATCCTTATTTCTGCTACTTTCATCTTCTTGGTATGTGAAATCTTGACTGGCCAACACTCAGCCTCATACAACATGGCGGGTCTAACCACCGTTCTGTAGAACTTACCTTTAAGTTTCAGCGGCACATTCTTGTCACGCAGGACTCCAAATGCTAACCTCCATTTCATCCACCCCACCTCGATACGGTGCGTGACATCCCGTCGATCTCCCCATCTCCCTGGATAATAGACCCTAGGTACTTGAAACTCTCTCTCTTAGGGATGACTTGTGAGTCAAGCCTCACTTCCATATCCACTTCCCCTGACACGTCGCTGAACTTACACTCCAAACATTTCGTCTTGGTCCTACTCAACTTGAAACCTTTAGACTCCAGGGCCTGCCTCCATATCTCCAGTCTCTCATTAACGCCGCCTCGCGTCTCATCAATCAGAACTATATCATCAGCGAACAGCATACACCAAGGCACCTCCCCTTGAATATGGTGTGTCAGTGCGTCCATCGTCAGGGTAAATAAGAACGGGTTGAGCGCAAATCCTTGGTGTAACCCCATAACCACTGGAAAAGGCTCTAAGTCACCTCCCACAGTCCTAACCCGAGTCTTAGCTCCATCATACATATCTTTAATCGCCCTAAAATAAGCTACCGGTACATCTTTCACCTCCAAGCATCTCCAAAGAACGTCCCTAGAGACCTTGTCATACACTTTCTCTAGGTCAATAAACACCATGTGCAAGTCCCTCTTCCTATCTTTGTATTGTTCCACCAACCCACCACCATCAAATTTAATATTCCACCTCCGTCCAACTTGTATGATCTAGTTCAATTAACTTTTTGTCTACCATTGGACGTCGATTGCCTTCTCATGAAATTTAAAAAGACCAGGAATCCACAAGAAGATATTACCCATCCAATTTATCGCAATTTCTATGACAATCTTTCCATTTTGAGGCGCTCTAAAATGTTTAAAACCATTATATTAATGATATTATATTATACAATTTTCACAAGTTTCTAGAACTTAAATCTATTTAACTAGAATTTGGTATAATGATTTCTCATTCAAACTAGCACTAGCTATTATATTAATTCTTTTTCCACTACTAAATTAGATAAAAACGGGTCAAATCAATAACTTAAACTCCACATACCAATTTCTAAACTGTAAAATGATATATAAATAAACAATAAAATGATATATAAATAAACAATTAATAGAACATGGTTTGAGAAGAATGTTGCCTCTACCTTCACTAGGTAGGAGTAAGATCTGCGTACAAACTACCCTTCCCAGACCTCACCTGTGGAAATATACAGGGTTTGTTGTTGTTGTTGTTGGTTGGAGAAGAATATTTTTTTTTAATAAATGTGGTTGGAGAAGAATGTTATTGATCCTTTATCAACGACTAAGTCAAAAAATGGAACTAAGGGATATTACATGACTAGCAAATTTTCCAACAAGAGTAAGCCTTTTCATTATTTTCCCCTCTACCAAACAGCAGAATAGTGTTTGCTCCAACTTTTTCTCCCTTGGTGACCCGAGCCTCAACCTTATAGTTGAAGTTGGACGATCCTTACCACTAATTACTCTCATTAATTCAGCTTCCAACAAGTAATTTCTTTCAACTTCCTAAATTGATGCTCGCCCAAAAATAAAATTGAGAGCTTCTTCCAAAAAAATAATTACTCTAATATAGACAAAGGGAGATGCTAATATGAACCGTTACAATTACACACTATGTAAAATATACAAAAATATTTGACTATTGAAGATGTTAATGCCAGTGAAAGAACTAGTCCTAAACAGATGAATCCTAGCACGATGGCAGATCCAAAATTTAAACTTAATGGCCTCAACCTTTAAGGTTTTTTAGCGTTGAACTCAATTATACCTTGAAATTATGGTTTAGAATTTGATATTTGTAGCAATTTAGTGGTTGGTGTGTGTGTATATATGTGTGTGTGTGTTGTGTGTTCCGTGTAGAAAATATTAGGTTCACTCGAACCATTGAGCATAGGCTCCATCCGCATTACCTGATGAAGACTAAATTACTGAAAAAATACACCTAACAGGTGATAAGATTTTACACATTTCTACCTTTCGCACAATACCATGTGTGTCATATGCGAGGCGAGCATCCACTTCAGTAGAAACTCCACCAGGCACCAGCTTTGCCAGATCACCACCAACGTGTGCTAAAGCCTGTAATCAAAATGAATAATAGTTTGAGATAATCATCAACTACAAAAGAAACTGAAATACACCTAGCTAACATAAAAAGCGCACCAACCTTGTTGAAGAAACAAGACATCTGAAGATCAGAATTCTCCAATCCATAACACTCAGAATCTGCTAAAGCTCTGTCTACAGCACTCTATATCAAATATATGCACTTAGGTCAGCAAAACATGAATCCAATTAGCATCAATTTGGCTCATGCTTTTAAAATTTATTTACAGGATCTGGTGCCAAGCTTTGTTTTAAATACTCAGGAAGATGTACATCCATATGGTATATAATACTATGATGTTACAGGTAACTCTATTTAATAGCATTGACACGTAATCTTTAACAAATGATAAGTTAAATTGCACTGATAGTGTAAAAAATTCAATACACCGTCAGTGCATATAACGTAAATCCATATAACATTTTGACTATATCTTTGCGTGATATTTACTTTATTTATAGAAAAAGTGTATATTCAAAAGTATTTCTAAGAGTTAATAATAATTATTACCTTAAATTTGGTGTCCGGAAGACCGCATATGCCTAAGAGCAGAGAAGAGCTTACAGTAGCAGCAGTAGGTGGAAATCTATAAATCCGAAACACAACAAATAAATAGTTGTATCAAATGAAAATGGTTCAAGTAAAGAAGAAACGAAGCAAAACCAAAGCGCAATACTAACTTCTCGAAATCATCGAAAATGACAGTATCTGGAACGATCTCGCTATGACTTGTTACAGCATCCAACTCAGTACTCAAACCTAAAATCATCATAAGAAATTCACCGATTTCACTCATCTACATAATCAAATCAACTTAACTGAAAAAATCAGAATTTAATTATACATATCGAAAATCATAAAGTACCGGTATCGAGAGAAGAGGAGAAGCCAGTAGAAGCTCGGATGAGTGGAAAGGATCGACGAGGCTTGAAAATCAGAGTTGATTTCGACAAATTAACTGCATTTCTCAGCTTTTTTTCCTGTTCGATTACATACACAAATCACTGAAACATACGCGTATGCACATTACACTCAAACACACACACACATAGTGACACATACCTGAAGAGCTGAGGAAGAGGAGAGTGAAGAGTATAGCGGAGAATGCAAAGAGGATGACATTTTCAACCCAGGGAGAGGGAGAGTGTGTGTGAGGGAGTGTTGATTGTATTGAGGGAAGTGAACACGAGGTCTATATATATGTACAACAGGAACAAATCTGAGGATGTATAACTGTTTATGCGTAAGGTATAGTTCAATATGCTGCTTTCTGAAGTGGCAATTCCACCTAGGAAATTGAACTTATTATCTTACAACGGAATGGATAAAGGAGATATTCATAACATTAGTATTCTTAAATTTGATTTATGGCTAAAATTACCAAATTTAACTGTAGGATTTATTGTAGTTAATATAACAACAAACATTTAATTATTTTCTTTCTTGGCTTATTAAATGACATATCTATTGTTCTCAAATTTTAGATATGATGAATTCAAACTTCAAGAAAGATTCGGGCTTTAATAATCATATGGGCTTGTTACATTCAAAAGTGAGGGGAAAAGATCATAAATACCCAGATTTATAATTGGTAATTGAAAAATAGTTATAATCTTAAACGTAATAGAGATGTAGTCATTTTTTTCTATAAACATAAAAACAAACACCCTTAAAATTTGACAGAATTTCAGCATAATATGTTGGAGTTCGAATTTTTTACATATGAGATTTTATCATAATATGCTGGAATTTCATATGTGTTGGAGTTCCAACATAATATGCTGGAAGCTTCCAACATAATATGCTAGAAGTTTATACACAAATGCTCTATAATCCAGCATATTATGCTAGAACTTTCCGTGTTTCAACAAAATAATGACTATTTTTCAATAACTTTACAAATGTTGTCCGAAAACTGGCTAGCTCGTGCTATTTTCTTAATACAACCCTTTATTTCTACTTTTATAGTATATTGGTATACATAAAACTACCCTTTTTGGTTCTTGAGTTAAGAAGGGGGTGTTTCAATTAATAGACTATAACTTGCTATTTTGCTGAAAGTACAAAGTAATCACATCTGACGTAGAGCAACCAACAAGCTAGTTTTTCCCTCATTTATTGTGGGCTATGCTTCAATTTGCGAATAATTTCCGGAACGAGCAATTGACATAATAAAATTCTTAATAACAAATTACCACCTCAAGAATGTCCCTTTTTGTGTTCCAGCTCTAATCGATAGTAATAATTTTAGTGGTTCTTTTGCAAAATAACCACACAAAAAAACGAACAGATGAAGATGAGAGGTTAAGGAAATTATTTTACAAATTGAGGTAGCCTTTGAAAACATGGGAGATGTTATGAAACAAAATATGTATGGCTAGGTCATAGCATAGACCAAGTAGGAGTCTTTTAGGTACTAGGAGTATATTTATCTCTAGTTTGCTTATGTCTCTTTTATAAAATATTGTAATAGGATTAGGAGTTTATTGACAATATCGAAGGGATAATGCAGATTGCAGAGTGTCGGACAACTTGAAAGTGACGGCTTTCCTTGCATTCTCCGTCGGCTCGAGGATGGCATGCATCTTATAGAATATAAGATGCTTTTCAGCCACTCCCCATGAACCCTGGACGTGCATCGTGGCGTCTTAGTAAGCTTTCTAACGTCTAGCGCCACAGTCGATCTCGTGGTCTCGACAGCGCTAAGTGGTAAGCGCGCATATACCTATGTTGCCTCGCCGATAGTTCTTGCCAGCGCCCAGCGGCTGGCAAATGCCAACAGTGCAGCGCGCACAGACCATCATGTTGCCAACAATGCCGCGCTCATAGATAGTGCCTCGCGCGCAGATCCTGATGTCTTGCCAGCACTGGATCGTAGACATATTCCAATAATGCCACGTGCACAAACAATACCGCGCACGCAAACCCTTATTCCAAGTGCCAGCGCCCAGCCGCAGGCAAATACAAATAGTGCCGCTCGCGCCGACAGCACTGCGCGCGTAGACCCTGATGCTCAAAGTAGCTGCCAAAGGACTTATTTCTTCCTTGTAGAAGACTAAATCTTTTTCATTATAAATATAGAGTAATTTTACTTCATTTACTTTCAGTGTAGTTCTACAACTTATTTAGGTCAAATCTGCATTGGTGTCTCTCCCCTCGACATCACATAGCCTTTTGTTATAGTTTTCATTTTATCAATGCCATCAGCTTTCATTCTCAATTGCTCATTTCAATTCTCTCAGTCGTTCACGATATTGATAAGACCTCAATTGGCGCATAACAATCACACTAACATTGATTGCTTAGCTTACTCAACCCACTCTTTAATCACTTTCAGAAGTACAGAGCTTTCTGAAGTCTTAATGAAAATCACACACAAAGACAGGTATTGGTTCAAAACATTTCATCTGATTACTACTAACTCAAAAGAGAAAGGTCATCCTTTGAAGACCTTCCATTTCCAAAAACAGGATAAACTAAAGAATATAAAAACAAACCAAAGAAAGAACACAACTTCCAAAATTTCTACCTTCATAACATACTAAAACAAAAGATTGAGAGAATGACTTCGGCTTATTCATGAAAAACTGTAGAAACCTAGTAATAGCAGTTTTTTAAACCAAAAAAACTATACTATTTCCCTCGGCTCCCCTCTCATGCTTTTTATATATCTTTATCCCCCATTGTCCTTGCAAGAGATTCCAAGAATTCTTTGACCTGTGCATCAATTCAATTTCTGTGTTTAGATTACAGTCACAGAAAAATAAGGCACTTAACATCAAGAATGATTTCGCAACATACCTCTGAAGGATCCCTGAGAGAGAAGAAAGCATTGCTCTCTTTTGGGATAGTTGAAACAAGAATTCCATAACCTTGATATTTCCCCCTCAATGCCTGAAACAAAATATACACATCAAATTAAGATATGAGACAAAATAACAATGTACACATCAACTTAAGATTAGAAACAGAAAAAACAATGTATTCATACACAATGTCGTGTATTACCTTAAATGCATCTTCGTCTGTGCTGTCATCTCCAATATATATCGGGAGCACGTCATTGCTGTTACTAAAGCCTGCATGATTGCACGTGAATTTAGTTAAGCGCAGAATTCTGTAACTTAAAGGGCCCTCTGAGGACCCTGACTTATCTAATTCACAGTCCACTACGGCCATTACTTCGATTTCTTAGGGGGTTCGGCGAGGGGATGAGGAGGAAGGGATCAATAAAATCAGATGGAAGGAGCTATATACCCAGTGATTCCAGCAGGAATTCAACTGCTTTTCCTTTGTGCCAATCAATTACAGGACGGAGCTCTAAAACCTATCAGGAAAGAAAAGCACAGGTATAGCGTTAACTATATCATTACTATAATGTTCCAGTGGCAAGGAATTGAAACAGAGACTTAGATTGATGCATGAAGTTACCTTCCGCCCATGAGTTAGCCGTAGTCGAGGGTAGTCTTTCAAGATATCATGGACATATTGTGCAACGACTGGCCAATTCTGTGGTCAAAATGAAGATCATTAGATGTCCATTCTTTTGTTAGCATGGGCAACTCCAGCATCCAGTTGACACTAAGAAAAAACAACAAGAAAAGTTGGCACTCACATTTTCATCTACATTACGGTAATGTACAGAGGCACAAAACTTATGGTGCTCAACCTTTGCACCCTTAATGTCTTTAGTTTTCTCGACAAGGGTTTTAAAAACCTGCAAAGTAGTCAAACAAGTTCACGTCTTAGATTACCTTTTTTTCTTTTCTGGCTGAAAGAAAGAGTCATCTACTGGTTTGAAATGCTTTTAGAGAAACCTTCTAAAGCACCTACCTCATCAATCATAGGTAAAAATTTACGAGCAGGCTGGAACAGATTAACTTCCTTGCCCTGCTCAAAAATTTTTTTGCAAAAGTAGTTAGGAAATTAGGAAAGTAAGTCAGAAATTGAACTAGATAACAATGTTTACTAGGGAATGAATGAAGGCAAAATCTGATAAAGCATCTAATGTAATACCTGCTGATCAGTAGATTTAATACACTTAGAATCGTTAGTAGACGACATATTTTTGACTGGCAGCATGATGTCCATACCATGGCTACCCGCATAATAAAGTTCAGTTAGACCTACCAGCTCATAAACCTGAAACGATAAAGATCAGAAATCACTTCTGCAAATGAAGAGAGATATAAAAAGTACATGGTTAAAACCTGAATTACTAGTTAACTTTTAATTTACCTTATCACGTCTTCTTCCACTTATGATGGCTGTTGGGAAATATTTTGCAACATTCCTGACAGCAGAGCGCATCTGCAGAATATATTATTTTTGTGTGAATGTCTACAGATAAGCATCTTAATTTCATATGAAAGCTGGATTTACCTCATTGGACATAAAAGCACGGTCAGGATCATCAACAATAGGAGAAAGAGTCCCATCATAATCTAAGAAGATGACTATCTGTTTATTCCTTGCTTGCCTCATAATTTGCTGAAAGGAGTTGAGAGCTGACGGATACTTGATCTGGACAAAGAAAGAAGCTTCGATTATTATCATTACGCAAAGATATAGAATTCATTGCATCTAAACAAATAGACCAGTGTACATTCGTAAAAGTTTAACATACCATCCAAGAAAGGTAAGTAACATCAGCATCATCGGAAGAAACATCAATGTTTATTTCCTTCAGAATCTTCTTCCTAGGAGGTGAAGAAGACATCATTGCATCGAGCCAACCATTGGATCGAACATCATCAAGCTTCGCTGGCTTCTTTCTAGGAATTGTTAGCACGCTAGTGGAGAATGAAGGTCCAGATTGTGAGTAAGGCAACAAACTAGAATGGATCCCCAATCTGGACTTGTTCAATGGCGAAGGATCCGTAAGAACTGGAGAGGCTTTCGTCGAATTCAAGTCCATTGAAACAATATGGATTTGGCTGATATTGACTTTGCGATTGACAGATATGCAGTTGGGACTTTTTACTAGTGGATGTATAAGAGTGCCAAATCTTTTAACCAACCCTTTTGTCAATGAAAAACCACCTCTTCAAAGTTTTCTTATCACTGCTGCTAGGAATAGAGTCCATTAAGTTCGAGCTTCCTGCAATCTGGACAACTCGGAAGTGTCAAGAAGATTCTGAAATTAGTTGTCTGATTTAGACCATGACAGATATCAATACCTCATCTCCTGAACTACACTGCATTTACACTAGAAACAGAACATTTTGGCTCGCACAATTTAGTCTAGTCTCACGTGTACCTGGAACAAGTTACGTTTGCGTCAAAACAACATGGAGCAAACAAAGAAAAGGAAACATTTAATGTTAACAGGAGAAATTTTGATTTGAATCCTTACAGATTGATGTATTAAGTTGGATTTAAATGCATTTCCATTTGAAGAAAACAGTAGACTCCAAAACAGAGACAACACCTTATTTTGCTCACTTACGACAATCCGTTTCACCCTATATTTGGACAAAAGCCGTTCTACATTAAGATCAAAAGGTTCTTTTTTTCTTTTGCAGAGAAGGGTGTAAAAGCAAAAACAACAAGAACTCTTCTTTGAAATTTCTCAACAAGTAACAAATTCATCTTCCATAAATTTCTACAAAAACGTAGTAAAAACAACCATGACCAGGAAAAAGCATATATTTGGCTAGAGGCGGACATGTGGGGAGAAGTCAGGTGCGGGCGCACCAACTGCCTTTACCTCAAAAATGTATACGTAGTCGAATATTGTTAAGATACGTCTCTTTATATTAAGTTTGCTTCTATTACCACCAAAGAGTAGTGCATAAAGTGGTATTCTACATCTGCTAACTTAAAATTCGATATCGACCTCCCCAATTGGCTTCTTGATAATAGAAACTCAGGATCTACGGTTTCCTCTTGGAAGGATATATGAGTACACATTAAAGGACCTACTGTTTCAGCCTAAGTTCTGGTGAATGTTAATATGGAAGAGGAACAGGTACATTACAACTTTGTAAGCTTACAGCTAACTCACATAACAAACAAAACTTTCCAACTCTCTCTTTGTACTCACTAAAAGGGACCAAAAGAAAACCAACAAATTTGTTCACTCTTTTCCAACTGCTAGAAGGTGGTTTTTACTTTCCTGTCACCATTCCATTCAAACCTTTGACTTCTAAGGAAAGAGGGGGAAAAAAAGAGAAAAGTACAAAAATCAGAAAATTTTGGTAAATCTTATGGGAAGGACAGTCAAAATTCAAAAGAGAGTTAATATCAAAATAAATGCCAAGATATACAAAAGATGTATCAACAAGGCTAGATCTTGTCACACCGTCGACTATATCTTGAACCCCTTCTATTTTTTATCTACCAACAACGACAACCCAGTGAATTTCCACAAGTGGGGTATGGGGAGAGTAGGATGTACGCATCCTTACCCTACCTTGGAATGGTAGAGAGACTGTTTCCATAGACGGTCAGCTAATATTTTTTATCTACCAAAAAGACAAATAGTATGATCTGGCTTAGTTATTTATCGACCAAAAGAGGCAAATAGTATGATCTGGCTTAATTATGAAGCCCTAGTAATTATCACTAAGCTTAAAGTTGTTTCTCATAGTAATACTTCTAGATGGAACTGAGATATAAGGCTGCTGTATTTAAGTGAAAAGTTTATGGGCTACCAAATTTTGCTTTTCTTTCATTTTTGCATTTTTGTCATTGAAGTAGACAAGAACAAAACCCTTTTCCAGCAATAGTACATCTCCCAAGTAATCAATGACAAGCTGAAAGACTTAACATCTCAACGTGCCCTACATGATTTTTACATTTTCCAACTGAAAGCTCAGATCTGAAAGCCAACCCAAAAGTTGGTAGAAAGAAAAAGATTACTATTGATTCAAGTAACGCCATTTTTGTACTTGCAATGATATGACTTCCCAACCTACAGGTCAAGACAACCTACTTGAACCCTACCATGAAAAATAGTGAAAAGGAAAGCTCTAATATAAGGAACTTATAGACTTAATTAAACCTATATCTTAAGCCAATTCTTGATCAAATTTAAGGTATCTTTCGTGAGCCTTAGTCCCAACGAGTAACATTTCATGATACAATAAACTTAAAATCAGCAAGCAAGTTTAACTGAACCTCATAGTATAACAAAATTCTACAACAATAACTACTACACCTTAATCCGAAACAAGTTTATGATTCATCACTTCTCCATTTAAATATAACTTATGTCATTATCATACCAAATAAAATAAAATTGAAAAAAAGATTTATATATATATATATATACACACACACACACACACATACATACATACATACATACACACACACACAGAGACATACATACATACATACATACATGTATATATATTAGTACCAGAGGCTCACTAACCAAACTAACACCAATTAGATATTCATATATAGAATTTTTTCTTCCATTATGTCTCATCTTTAGTTAAGTTTACATTGATTATACAAGACTTTGTAGGTTTTTCGGAAAAAAAAATAGGAAAAGAAAAAAGACATGCAAAATAGTAGGCAATAATTCTTAAGGATTGTCCATAACTTGGCCTAAAAGATCCCCAAACGCCATGTTGGCTTGAATCTAACAAAAAAATTAATGAACAGTTACTAAGTAATTTATAGAGGGCGTTAATAACTACATAAGGAATCAGCTGACTTTAAAAAACTGTATGCTTACTGCTTAGTTCCATTTTCCGCGGGTAAACCACGAAAACTGATAATGACACATAATCAATACATTTCAACATCTTACAGCAACCGACAAAATAAAATAATTTAAATTACACGACAAATCTAAATTAAGTACTTTTATTTGGTGCTGTCAAATCAATTATTAACCGATAAAAGCAACAACTAAATTTATGATTGTACAGGACTCACAAATCTAATCTGCAGAAAGCCAGAAACACCTTTCATTGAGGTTTTAAAGATACTAAAAGAAAAGAAAATTACAGAAAGGACCCAACTTTTTAGCTCATAAATGATTCTTTGCAGAAAACCCAAAACAAAAAATGGCCAAAGTTTTACACCTTTTGCATGCCCCACAATGGAAAAGAACAACAGAATCAAAATGGGTATCCATAAGAATTTCCAAAAACAGATAAAATTCCAACAGCATTGCATGAAGAGGAAAAAAAGGGCAATCTTGAATCAACAAAAAACAAGCTAAAATGCCAAAAAAATACCTGTCCGAGAACTTATATCTTAGACCTTAGAACCAATCTTGAAAATCCAATTCAAAGGCCTAAAAGAATTGTACACAAAATATACCACATCAGATTCAAAGAAGAAATGAAGAAAGAGTAACGGCAAATGGAGGAGAAAAGAGAGAAAGAATAATCTACCTTTGGGAAAAACGGCAGGTGGAGAAAATTAAAAA
This sequence comes from Nicotiana obtusifolia, assembly GCA_002018475.1. Lineage (NCBI taxonomy): Eukaryota > Viridiplantae > Streptophyta > Magnoliopsida > Solanales > Solanaceae > Nicotiana > Nicotiana obtusifolia. The sequence continues at coordinate 6,031 of MCJB01007825.1, read as the reverse complement.
AGAAAACCCTAAAATGGAGGAGGAAATGTAACGGAAGATAAAGAGAGAGAAAAATGAAGGGAAAAAGAGGGAATTAGAGGTGGAGAAACCTAAGTTTATATAGAGTTTGATAGCCCCAAAAAGACGTGCCAAACAAGGAAACCTCTTCCTTCGGTTGTTGAATCAGGAAACACAATTTTACACCATTAATTAATTAATTACCATTATAGCATTATTAGGCTGCTAACATTTACTCTCTTTTTTCGCCAAATTTTACTCGTACCTCCGACCACTAACACTCACCATATTTCAAGAACCAAATCTCCTTATTTTAAGTTACCTCAACAGTATTATGATTTGATGAATTAGTCCTTTAAGTTTACCTTTTTCTGGGGAGTATATTCTTTATATTCCTCCCTTTTATGTTTTGAAGGGAAAATTAAGTTTTAGATATAACTAATATGATTTTGACTTTGTTAGAATTTCACTGTCCAAGTACACTGAATATAGTTGTTTGTTGAACGGTTGAATTGTGAAAGTTGTGCCTATTTATGTATGAATTACGAAGATTAATTTTTGTTTTATTTCTGTTATCTTGAGATACATATACAGTTGTTCGTTAGAGAGTTGAGATGCAGGTTGAACTTTATTTTATCAAACGAATATGATTGAATTTTACAATAAGTAAATCTATAAAATGCCCAAAATAACAAGGAAATTATTGGACACCTTAATATTTACTATTACTTGTTACGTTGCACATGCCTTGCACGCACATGCCATGTCGATCATTACATATTTGGTATCCAACAATAAAAAAAATTAAAGTGACCTAGATTTTCTAAAATCTTTCTTTTTGTTCTAAAACAGTTATTAATGTATACACAAAAGTTAGTGAACGTAATTGTATATCTATATAACACCTGGTGAAACTAATTCTATCTCCTCGTATTCTCAACTACACTATCAACCGTACCTAAATATATATCACCCATGATGTTATGAATACTGTTGTTTGTTCAACTGATGAGTTGTAGAGGGGTATGCTTAATTGTTTCTGAATTAATTGTTTGTTTGACTTCATAGTCTAGGGATTGATTAATATTGTTGGAGAGTTAGAGTTGTGGAAGTTGTGCTTAAATTAATTTTTTTAATATGAGTTTATCGTGCAAAATAAGTGAATCACGGTCGTTCATTTGAAGGTTGAGTTCCAAAAGTTATGCATAACTTTTCTTTAAGACGATATAATTTTTATTTGAATTTTACCTTTCATAGATAATGAATGTCGTTGATCATTGAGGATTGGGTTGTTAGATAGTGCTTAATTTCGCGTTGATTAGAACTCTTTAATTTATTTCTGAACTTTACCAACTAAGAGCCTGTTTGGCCAAGCTTTTCGGAGGCGAAAAGTACTTTTTTGGGTCCAAAAAGTACTTTTTGAAAAATTTAATGTGTTTGGCCAAAATAAAAAAATATTTTTGATCAACAGCAAAAGCAGTTTTTCTGCTTTTGGAAGAAGCAAAAAATTCTAGCTTCTTCCAAGAAGCAGAAGCAGAAGCAGAAGCAGAAGCAGAAAATTAATTTATTCAAGATAACCTCATCATAAACTTATATTTTCCAAATTATCCTTTACCGTTTCTTTGCATATATATATTTGCCCCTACTTTAATGCGTTAGCAGTGTGAGGCAATAAAAATATCGAGCCATCTTCAGTTTGAATGGTAAAGATGAGAAATTTACTAATATCGATTGCTAAATATAAATAAATAAAACAACTATTTACTTATGTACAAGGTATTATTTAAATTGATCTCCAAATTTATTTTACTTCTGTACTTCTGATCCAAATAACTTTCGTATCAAAAACCTTTATCTCCAAGAGATTTCTACCTCTTTTCCTTCTAACACATCCTATCACAGCTGTAGGCAAAAATAAATTAAAATTTATTTTTCTTTTAAAATATTATAAATTATTTGATACTATCTTTTTTGGTAATTTGACACTCCAAAGTACTTTTTATAAAGATTGGCCAAACACAATTTGTTCATCAAATATTGTAAAAAGTACTTCTTAAATGAATTGGCCAAACACAAATTATTTTTTTTCAAAAGTACTTTTGAAAAAATTAGAAAAAAGTATTTTTCAAAATAAACAGTTTTTGACAGCTTGGCCAAACGGGCTCTAAATATAGAGATGTTGATTTAATTAGAGGTCGAGTTATGGAAGTTGTACTAAATTATTGTATTAATTAATGATTTAATGTTTCTTCGAACTTTACTGTATAGGTATTATAACTTGTAAGTTGTTCGTTGGATGATTGAGTTGTGAATGTTGCGAACTATAACTTTTCTTTTGATGAAGACAACTTAATTTCTATCTGAAGTCTACCATAAAAGGCAATGAATGATGTTTTTGGTTGGAGGCCAGTTGAGTTGTGAGAATTCTTCTTAAGTTTTGGTTTGACTAAGATTTATTTTCATTTGAAGTATACCTTCTAGAGATTATTTCCTTTTACCAAGTCCGTCGACTATTACACTCTATTACAACATTACCAACATATTGTGAAAGTCTAACTGGAAAGTAGTAATTAAGAGTCATTGAAATTCAAATTCAAGAACTTGCTTCGTTATAGTTTAATAAGAATGTTGAATTTTACTTCGAATAGCCTCTCGCAGTTCTCAAATCTCGTAGTTCTATTGAATTTTGCAGGTCCTAATACTTTTGATTGATATTAATATGTTGCTATATTACCGTAAAATTATAAAGTACAGACGATAATAGTATTGTTATTGTTCTGAATGTCACTATGTCAATGTCGACACTCACTATTATTACTAATTGTATTACTATTAAAATAATGTCAATGGAAAGGTATGGTAAATACTTAATAGTTTTTAGATGAAGACTAATAGGGTAGAGAACTGAAGAAAAATATACAACAATGTGTCATCCGAGAAAAAGAAACATTAAACTCATTTTCTTTGTAACTTCCTAAAATTAATAAGTCTGATCTAACGTATTCATTCATGACTTTTTATCCAACAAATAGAAAACTATCGTAGTACCATTACATCATTTGGGCAAAACAGAAAGTAAAGAAGAAAGACGAGAACCATAAGTTCAGGGTTCCTTTTCTTTTCTAGAAGACATAGCTAAATAATTTTTAAAAAGAAAATAGTAATTACAATGTAATTATGTTAAAATGGAGGGAAGGAAAAAAAAACAATACGTGGAAATGTATACGTCAATGCATACGCAATTGTTCCGTCGACATACGATTTGATCACACAACAGCGTTTAGTGTAGGGCCGAATGCGCGGCTTGCCACGTAGATTGTCGTCAAGGAAACGTGGCTGTGCCATGCTGCATATATGACACGTGGATGTTGATGATGTGGCGCGCTGTTGGATTCCACTGTTTTTTATAATTATTTCCCAGTTTTTGGCCTCATCATCCTAAAAACAAAAAAGTCATGCTCCTTTTATTATAGCTCTCTTTATCCCTGATTCTCACGTGTCAAACCAGATCTAATTTGATTTTATTTTTTCGCAAGATTCAAGTTGATCTTGTGGTTATAATTTTCTTGATTAAACTTGAAATAGAATTCACTTTTTAGTATGTATCTTATTAATGCATCTATCTCTAAAAATAAAAAATATAAATTTGATCTTCGACCATTTAAGATTAGCAGGATAGTTTATTTGATCAACTCTTATGTCTTTAGATTCCACGATTTATATCAAGGAGTAATAATTTGGCTATTGAATGTATTTTTAAAAAATAATGTTGCAAAAATGTAAGAAGTCAATTTTTCTCGAATTTATACTGACATATAGTCCCAAGTATTCTTGTCCAAATACATCATCAATTTCTAATTATAAGGCAGTTCAGTACGAAGTATCTCGCATTCTCATAAGAGCCAGAGAAAGTTGCACCTCAAGAATATGATGGAAACAGTCTACCCGAATGCAAATATTAATAATTAATTTTATAATTGTAATTCGTAATCTATAAGTCACACGAGGACAATTTCACCGATAGACTGTATTCTCAATCTCTAATTATCTTCATAAAATTCTTTATCTTCAAAATACATTTTTTCAACTTCAACCGAAATGCCTAAAAGCCTATTAAATATAGCTAGGGTTTTAAGGAGAAAGGTGGATATGGGGCCCGATAGAAAGCGGGTTTCTCAAAAATCACGTGGAATCTTCCATATATGGTTATGAAGAAGGTTGTATTAACCGCGAATGCTTGACTTGCGGGGAGCAATACCCGCTTGATTATGAATATTTACTATACTCGCCACATACGCCGTATGTTTTGTTTATCTTTTCCATGCAAAAGTCAAAAACGTTAGAAACGAGGAGTATCTAAATACAATAAATTCCTAGATCAGGTAATCGTTATGGAGTTTGGATTCTATAAACTTTTTTTTTTGTACACATGATTCCATCAATTTCTGTTACTCATTAACTACAGTTCTTACTTTATCAATTTTCTGTTTCTCAAATGATCTAAGTTTTTAAGCGATCAAAGGAAGATTCAAAATTTCAAAGAACGTAAGTGTACGATTACAAAGAGGTGAATTTAAAATTTATATTTGAAGGGTTCAACTTTTAAGTTTTTAACACGAATTCATTGTCATTTAAAAGTTATAGATTAAAATTAAAATTTTCCTTACAATTTTAATAAGTTTATCGTATATACCTATACTCCATATAAAAAAACTCAGATTATTGAACATGTTGACTATATGGCATACTCCACTGCTATTACCTTTAATATAGATATTTGGTATAATTATATAATATTTTGCGATGACAAAAGGAGAACAAGGAGTGTTAGATTTGGAGATTTTGAATCAATAAATTAAATTTAAAAAAATACTCAATTAAATACAAGAGGGGACAATAGAGATGCGTACAAACGTGAGATTTGAACCCCTAACTTCACTTGTAAAGGTGCACCTAATAATTATTCCACCATAGGACTTTTTGAGTTTGGGTACCAACATATATATGTTTAAGTTCTTTTAAAAAAAAAAAAGTAACATTGTTATACATAGACTAGGAAGAGAAGCATGAGTTCACGTGCACCATGCTCCTCCACGGAGATACGCCCCTATAAGCTACCGGTACTGTTACTTAATGTCCGGATCAATTTTACGCTCTTTGATAAAGAATTTTTTATCCCTTTACCGCTTGTATGTTAGATTTTTTTTTCTCATCCGAGGGAATTCCAAGAGCTATACATATATCCTCAAAAATTTATTTTTACTCTATTTATATAGTATATTTTTCAGTGAAAAGATTCAGTAAAATTTTCTTTTACCAAGCTAGTTCTGATTGTGTCTGCTTCCTTCCATCAACACACACCTAACAAGGATTGAGTAGAATGGAAGAAATGTTATTCATGTTTTAGATTTGAATCCTTTATCTCCATAATTTTAATCTACTTTATTGATAGTTAAATCACAGTACTCTTAAGTAAAATGGCTGATTCATGATTTATACATTATGAGTTTTTTTGTAATTACTATAAATTATAAAATGTATATCTAATTATATAGATATTGACTCTATATAATTAGTGCAAGATAATCTTAGTTTTGCCAAAACCAACCGTGTTGGATCCAACCTTATATATAAAGAAGGTCTTCTTCCCTTTGGGTTGGAAACATTGTCACTCATCTCATACCTTGTTTGTTGCATAAACTAGGTCCTAAGATGTGAAAGGTAGACTCTAAATTCAAACATAACCACTAATTCAATTCATTACCACAAGGGTCACCGGATACAAGTAAAAACAAAACTTAGGATTCCCAAAAATAGTACGGTTTTCCAATATTCAAAGCCCACCCAAATGACTTTTTTCAACTCTGAAGATCAATGGCATAGAATCTTACCCCATGAGAGGAATCTAGTAACTTAATTCTATAATATTTCATTGGTCGGAATTGATCCAGACATGCCAGAAAAAGAGTTTAGTGTATAGTATGTCTTTCCAGTTTCCAAAATGGTGGCCAAATAGCCATTACCAATTCATTAG
>MCJB01007814.1:52392-124680 GCA_002018475.1 Nicotiana obtusifolia | reverse complement strand
CCGTTGGGCCCGCGGGCCGGTCCCTACCCACGAGCCCGCCAGGCCCGGGACCGCTAGGCCCAGGCCCGCCTCAGGCCCAGGCCCGCCAGGCCCGTTAGGCCCAGGCCCGCCACGGGCCACAGCCTTATCCGGGAGCAATACATCATGAGTAAACTATATAAAAAACTTTGTACAAACCATAAATTAATATAGTTAGACAAATGCATCTTTAAAAGTTCAACATGACGTTTTAATATATAGGGGAATATAGTTTGCCGAGAGGGGGGGGGGAGGGGGGAGTTGGGGATACCAGATAGCAGTGATAGTTTAGGGAGATTTTAGGCTAAGTTAGATAGTCACATGTCGTACTACACGGCACGTTTTTTCAATAATTAGGAGCGTGTACTAGACACACCTCTAAGAATGCAATGAGGGTATTTTAATATGAAGGACAATATAGTTCAGACGAATTTGGGGGACACCGGATAGTTTAAATAGAAAACTAACAAAATTATGATAGTTTAGGGGGATTTTTATGTATTAACTCTTAAATTGCTAGTTAGAGGTATTAATTATCAAGCGGAATATTATTTTTGTGGCTCGACGAAAAATAGTGAATATATATTCCTTGATTGCGAGAAGGCGAGAGAAGTCCGGATTGCATAGTATAAACTGGATGTAAAAGGCATTAGCATAAGAGTTTCTTTGAGGTGTTGTTAATGACTAAAATTCTTTGAAGGCTAGAGGACATGTGTAGTCCTTCGGAAAATTTGGACCATGAGGAACGAATTTGTGTGGAATGGTAAAGTTTTTCCCCTACTTATGTGCTATTCGAAGCTTTGAAATCTTTAAACGATGAATGAAAAGCGAATTGAGAAGTCTAGTGAGTGCTTCCACTAGATACAACTGTATTCCTTACTTTAGACTGCAGTAGAAAGAGGTTGTTGTGCGTGATTAAAGTTAGTTTGTAGATGCAACGTATTTGATTTTTCGAGGTTGTGTTAATGCTTCGCATGCTGAAATTATGAGTTTATTTGCTCTCATCTAATTGATTTTTTTTTAATGTAAATTTCACTAGGCAGTATGCCTAGTGTTACTTTTCAATTATATATATATATATATATATCGTAAAATACAAAGATTGAGGGGGACTTAGGCCTTACCTCCCAATATGAAGGATGTACACTCTTGGTCATCGAGCCTTGACAACCAAGTACACCTAGGTAGCTGTGATGGGTTAGACCTATGATGATGTAATGATTGTCTATCTTATAACATCGATAGACAATCATATATACAAAAACATTGTGTAGCGAATGTAGGTCAGCTGTACAAAAAAGTATATATATTCCTAATTCTACTAAAGAAGTGATTTGAAATAGAATCCTCTCTGTACGATAAGGTCTATTTCTAGCAAAAAATGAGAGTCTTTGACGTGATGTATCATAAGACAAAAGGTAATAAACTTCAACTTTGCTTTGACATAGTTGAGGAATGTTGCTACTGTTGCTTGGTGATTTTATTTCTTCCTTGCTGCTATGACTACTACTGAAGTTGTAACTGATGTTGTTGCTGCTGCTGGTATCTTTGTTGCTGTTTCTGCAATGTAGCTGTTTCTACTGCTGTTTTGTTGCTTGCCTGCTGCTCCTACTATTCCAAATTATCAGCAGCACACACCAATACACAACAGCAACATCAATAGCTGCATTAGCAACAAAAACAGCAGCTAAGGCAGCAGCACACAGGCAGTGGACAACCTCAGAGAGCAGTAATAATCCCAAAATTTTGGTAGCAGTGCAGCAGTCCAGTGGCAAGCATGGATTCTGGGCAGCAGCAGAACCAGAAAAGTAACAGTCAGCAGATTGCTGCTTGTATTGTTGCTGCTGCCAGTGATGCTGTTGCCAATGCTGCTGTTGGTTTGCTACTGATGATACTGCTGTTAATTGCTGTTGCATTCTCCAGTTGCTTCCTGTTTTGATGGTTGCTCCTGTTGATAATCCTGTCTCCAGTTGCTGGTTCCTTGCCATTGTTTTGCTTCTGAAATGGGGTCTGCTGCTGACATGTTGCTTGAATATTACTGCTGTTAGGGTATTTGTTCGGCTGCTGCAACTACTAAGGCTGCTGCTGTAGTATTTAATTATAGTTCCCTGCAAGACAACAAAATGTGAAAGGAAGTGTTGCTGCAGTTGCATAGGCTGTAGCACCATGTATTTTGGTGACTGCCTTTGTAACTGCAGCAACGAAACAGTGCTGTGTGTAACTGTAATCTCAGCAGACTGTCTTAGTGTTTGTGGGCTGTGATTTCCCAGCAATATATCAGTTATAAAGAGAGACAGTATGCTGCATATTTTATTGATTCTAATGGGGTTACTGTATGTTAAAAATGTGGTATGTTGAGCTACTAAATCTTTCCTCAAGTATATTGTCATGTTAATCACCCAAGTGTATTTTGAAGTATCATATGTGGTGGGAAGTTGAGTCTTTTGGACTTCCTATGTCTAAATGCAGGGGTGCCTTTAATGTCAAGGTGAACCTGTCCCCTTATGTATGCAGGCAATTTCATTTGGCTGTTATAGTGTCTTAGGGAGTTGGAATGATGGCTCAGTTTGAATATAGGGTATCAACTGAACTAATTGATTCAATATTTTAATGGCCCGAGTGTAGTTGAATGTGATGCCCAAAATTTTTTATTTTCTTATAACTCCTCAAATGAAGATTTTATATAGTTTGGAGTGCTTTTAGAGGATTGTCATTTCTTGTTAAGGAGAAATTCTTTTCTCTAATATTTCTCATGATTTAAATTAGGCAGAGAAATTTAGTTGCTCATTGTTTGGTAAAAGAGTAAAAGTTATGCTAGTCCTTTTTATTGAGAGTATATTCCTATTTTTATCGTAAACTTGGTTAGTTGGTGATTCAGCCTAGCAAAAATGAGTTAAAAAGAAAGTTAATGTCAGTAGTATTGGAATGGAGTTTTGCTTCATTTAGACCTGTTTTCCGCGCGCATTAACTTCCCATTAATTAAACTAATGTATATGTTGGTATTTGGAATCCAATGCGGCATTAATAAATATTGCCTTCCTAAATCTTAGCCCCTACTACAGATCCTCCTTCTTGGGTCTCTCTCTCTCTCTTTCTCTCTCTCTCTCCCTCTCTCACAACACACTTACAGCAAGTAGTTGCAGTTGCAGCACTTTGACATCATAATAACACTATACCTTTGTCCCAATTCATTTCAAGTCCCATACTTAAACAATCTCAAATACCCAACTTCCAAATCTTTTTGTTTTTGCGGGAATAAAGTAAAGATTTGCGCAAGTTTTGAGTTGGGTGAGTTCAAGAACCAGTTCAATTAACATAAAAATTGAATCTTTAACTGATTTTTTTACTGAACAGTGTAATGTCTGTGTGTTTGATGGCAGAATGGAGACTCGGATTGATGATTATGAAGTGGTAGAACAGTTGGAAAGAAGAGCTTTTGGAACTGCATTTCTTGTTGTCCATCGAACTGATAAGAAGCAGTAAGCAAATAGTACTAATTTATTATATTACTTGTTTTTGTCTGAAAGAGAATTGTTTGGTTTACTTCCAGTTATATTCTAGTTTGCCAGCTGTTTCAGCTTTAGTTTGAGAAATCTGGCTAAATTATTCTGTATTAGCAATTTTTGGAGTTTATTGAAATTTTAGAAGCTAGTTTGATGTTGGTTTGCTCTCTTGAACTTCACTTTAAGGAGAGTGATTTCAGTCGTAATGCATAGCTTTGTCCTGTATTGATTAAGTGTATTCTATTTAAGAAAAGAAAATAGAGGAAAACTTGTTCTGTGTTGATAATCTTCTCTTCTATTTAATGTTTGGTTCTTTCTGTTAATTAATGTCCATCAAGCAATACAAACTAAGGAATTCAAAATGCAGTATGCTTGAGAAAGAATAGAATATTAAATGATTCTATTCGTTACTTATATGAAGTTGAATGGCACAGTAGAACTGAACATGTTGTATCTTAAATCCAAGTTATTGACTTTTGTATAGTATTATAGAAAGATTATTGTGATTTACTTTGATGTAAAGAGAAGTAATGTAAATCCAATCTTATGGAGTTCTGATTTTCCTTTTCCTTGTAGGTATGTTCTGAAGAAAATACCATTAGCAAAACAGACAGAAAAGTTCAAGCGTGCTGCAAATCTGGAGGTCATTTCAAAAGCTTCTCTGAATTTTCTTGTCTGAAAAAAATAGTATTATGATTTTTGAGTCATTATTCTTCGAAGTTGCTGAACTTTAAGTTGGTTCGTCACAAAGTTCAGCCATCGATGAAATGTAGGGGGGTGTCATATCTATGACATAATCCAGTGGTTCACATCAGCAATATAGTCTTAGATTATCTAATAGAATAGCTTTCCTTATAGTTTCATTAGCGAGCTACATTGTATGAGGTGTTCCGTCATTAGGAATTTGACATACTGCTTGTTATTTATGTACAACTTATTATGTCTCTCTTTTGACATTTTCTTAAGGGCCTATTGGTACCGAAATTCAATGGTTCGATATTTGTATTCACATCTCTTACAATCAGCCCCACTAATGTCCTCTCCATAGATCCTTTATGTGATTCCTCAAGCTAATTTGTTTTCTACTCCAGTTGCTTCTAACATGAGATGACGTTATGCAAACACTAGCAGTTGAATTTGCATGTCAGTTTCTATTGGAATTGGTCTTCTCGTCTAAATATCCTGGATCGTCATTCTCATACCACATCATGCTTCCTTTGCTATTAACATTTTCCTGACCTACTGTTGTCGTACATTTGGAAGTGTGATCTTCCAGGCAGAACTTTCTTTCTTCGAGGAGTTTTGCTTAATAGTTGAATCATGGGATAAAACCATGAATGTTTAGCATGCTGGCCTAGGTAAGGAGTGATCTTCCTGAACACGTTGAGTCGTGGAGCATCGTATGACTTTTATTATTGGAAACCTATAAATGGTAAAGTAGACGTGAAACACCATTTATTGACATGTTCTCCGCATGAGGGCCAGTTTGCACCCGATGAGCAATACATGTCCCAAGTGTATTAACACAAGGTTTGGGTTCGGAGGACAATCTTTTGGAGGATGAGCTACATCAAAAGTAAAATAGACCTTTTTGCTAACTTTTTGCTCTAGAAGTAAAGATGGAAATTTCATGCTTGTAGATGGAGAAGAAAAGATGAAAATTAGTGTGAGATATCCATGTGGGATCAATCCAAACCAAAATCCTAGATTGAAGCTATCACTGTTGACCTTAAAAAACAGAAACTTCTTATATTCTAATTGTAAAACTCTCGCTTATCTGTAGAGCTCATAGCGGATGGCCAAGAACTCTATATTTATTTAACCATGTTAACTGCATTTCAAACTTCATAGGATATGAGTGCCAACGTTTAAAGTACTTTGCACCTAAGATTTCCTACATGAATAACCCTAATCTCTCTAAGCAGATAATTGGACGCAAAGCAGTATACATATCTCTACCAAATATTCACTTTGACGAATAGGCAGTATGGACTATGGACACTCTTAGTTACTTCAGTCTTACTTTTGAATCCAAGCACATTTAAATACAAAATCTTCAGCTCATCTTATAACTTATTATATCAAAAGTTTAACTTGGTGGCATGATATGCCTTGGAAATTGTCTTCTATCTAATGATAGACAGTTATTTTTCTGTTGCAGATGAATTTGATAGCTAAATTAAGCCATCCATATATTTTGGAGTACAAAGATGCTTGGATTGAAAAGGTATCATATTATCCAGTTTTATGGTTATAGGATCTGAAAGTGCAATAAGTATCCTTTCTTAGGAGCAATTATTTCTACTTAAGCTCAGCTCATGAAAAGCTTGACTGTCTTTTTCTTTCAGGGGAGCTGTATATGCATCGTTACCAATTATTGTGAGGATGGAGACATGTGAGTGGTTATCCCTGATTTTGATAACCTTTTTAGATGCGTACCCCGTCCTCTCCATGTTATACTGCAAGATAAGAATAAAGAACAGAAGAATCCACCAAATGAGGGAAGCAAAAACAGTGCTTAATTAAAATTCTTCGTCACAGACACGGTCTATATTTTTCTTGTACAATATGTTTAGCCTGTGTTTGTAGAGGTGACCTTTTCCCAAGCATTTGTGGCTGCTTCCAGCCTCTGCTGTAAGCATTTTCAGGTATCTGGAGAATGAAAGACAGGCTTCACAAACACTCCCTCCACACCAAGAAGAATGGAGGGATCAAAGTACGAGGAGGCAGCACATCTAATTATTGTGCGAATTAAATATTTTAAAATAAATTGTACATATTTAGGAATTACATAAATGTATTTATATTTACAGATTTTAAAGTAAATATATTTTTAAAATGGTGACAAAATTTGCTTTCAAAGAATTAATGGTTTGACTCTCCATATAGTAATGGTGCCATTAAAATAGGGTACAAGGAGTAATGAAGTTGGAAACAAGAGACGAATAGGATGATTATAGAGTTTCTTTTTGGTGTAATCTAAGGGTGGTGGCAATTTTTTTTCGGTTTTCAGGGCAGAGATCATAAGGAAGTCTAGAGGAGCACTTTTTCCTGAAGAGGTATTTAGATGCAATTTCAATACCTATGAAGCTTCTCTGTCCCTTCCTGGTAGCGTAAAACATAGCATGTGTTTGTTTTGTTGTGTTTTCCATTCCTATGTAGAAACTCTGCAAATGGCTGACTCAGCTATTATTAGCTTTGGAGCATCTTCATTCCAACCGCGTTCATCATAGAGACCTTAAGGTAAAGACATGTGGTAATCAGTGAAATAGAAAAGTTTTCTTATATGACATGTTTTAACATTGGACTACTTTGCATTCAGTTATGTAACGTATTCATCACAAAGGACAATGACATCCGGTTAGGTAAGAATGCCAGACCAAGTGCTTGATTGGGATGTGTTTTCTCCTTTATTACCCATAATCAATTTCACTTCATTTTCACAGGTGGTTTTGGATTAGCAAAATTGATAGATGCAGAAGGCTTTTATTCCTCGGTATGAGTTTCTGTAGTGAAAAAATGCACCTTCTTACGGGCAACCAACTATTATCACCTAAAATGATTCAATATAAAATCTATTTAGCAAGGAAGAAATTCCTTCTCCCTCGACCGCTGAGAACACCAATTAGTTGCTTTTTTTCTTTTTCTTTTCAGTTACAGAAATCATCTTCTAAGGATAAAATACTGTGGTAAACATATTATAAAGAGCTCACCCCGCCCCACCAAGCTTAGTGCATTTGAGAAAAACATGCTGAGTTCTACATCTAATCCTTAATTTCCGAACAAATTTGATGCAATTTCCTTGGCTGAAAACAGGCTGCTGGCACTTCAAGCAACATGTGCCCTGAGCTCCTTGCTGGTATACCCTATGGCTACAAATCTGATATATGGTCGCTTGGTAAGAAAGTTGGCGAAGTAATGTATTTCCTGCTCTTCGCATCATGTCCCTAAAACAGGAGTAACATTTTAATGTGATTCTAGGATGCTGCATGTTTGAGATTGCTGCACATCAACCACCATTTAGGGCTCCTGTAAGTTGATCTTTCTGCTATCTGAACTTTGTAAACAGTAACTTGAAAATTTTCTTTATTACCGAAAAAGAAAAAAAGACATTCTTTATCCTGATATTTTCTATATGATGTGCTGACAAGATATGGATTCAACAGGACAAGACTGGACTTATCAACAAAATAAACCGGGGTTCTTTGTCACCACTTCCAATTATATACTCCTCCTCCTTGTAAGTATCTTCTGTTTCTGTACGAACCTTAACAAGTGTTTCTTATTTCCTACTAGCATTGCAACTTCTCATTACGCCACAAATAAAACAAATCAGTCAATTGAAAAAACAGATTTAATGCTTGCAGGAAACAGATAATAAAGAGCATGCTAAGGAAAAATTCAGAACACAGACCTACGGTGAGTGCAAGCGGCATGTGTTCAAATGTTATTAAATAGAGATTCATATTCATCCTGATATCTTTTTTACCTCAAACTTATAGGCTGCCGAGTTGGTAAGGCATCAACATTTGCAACCATACCTCCTCTTGTGTCACAACCCTTCATCTGCATTTCTTCCGGTGAAGTCCCCAAGCAGCACAAAAGAGAAAGCAAGACCATCACCTGGAAAATCTAGCAGTCCTAAAGACAGCAGAGACAGACAGTTGAAGCTAAAAGAGAAGAGACCTGTCCTTTACTTTGATGAAAGTGATAACATAAAGCCGAGAAACTTATCAGACAATTATAGTACGTTCAAAGTCAAACTTGAGACTAAGAGAGTTGATCCAACAAGCTACTCAGTTAGGATCTCTCAAGATAGTGAGGATTCTAAAAGCGGGAAGACAAGTGAGGCAGCTGTTTGCTATGGAGATGATCAAACCGAGAGACTCTTGCAAATGGGAAGTACGACTACACCAAACTCTTCAAGTTCAAGGGCAAAAACATGGTCCGAGGAACTAGAGCATGCTTCTCCTGAGCATGTTAAACAATTTGAAGAGGGTGATAAGGAGAGTTGTGAAACAAAAGAGCTTGAGGTGTTGAGCAGTCCAGCGGACAATGAGGAAGCTGAGACAAATGTAGTGGAAGGTATCTCCATAAAGCCTAGCAGAATGACATTGTCTAGTGAAAGCTACAGCATTAAAACTTGGTGCTTTGATGAAGAAAGCACTTCATCAAATTCGCAGCCGGCGAAACCAGATTACGTGGCAGAACCAAGGTGTTATGCGACTGATACTGAAGATGGTAGTGAGAGTAGAGAGGTTGCTATTGACTGCATGTCAACTGAAAGCAATGGTTCACTTGTACATAAAGATGAGCTAGAAAAGAAAGCAACAATGGTTAATGACACGAAACAGGCTAAGAAAGATGCTCTTCAAGCACTGGATGATAAGGTTTCACAGCTCAAGTCACTAGCCGCATTAGCTGGTAACGAGCGCAAAGATGATTGGGGGAATCCCACTCAACAAAGAGCCGAAGCTTTAGAGTCTCTTCTGGAGGTTTGTGCACGACTACTTAAGCAGGAAAAAATCAATGAGCTTGCAGGTGTGCTGAAACCATTTGGAGATGACAGAATGTCGTCTAGAGAGACAGCAATCTGGTTGACAAAAAGCCTCATGACTGCACAAAAGTTGGCCAAGGGATCTTGATGTTGCACAGAAGCTTTCCCTTAACGGTGATATCACTGTTCGAAAGTGATTTCTGTTCTTTCCATGGTGGACACAGAATGTATTTCTTTTGTGTTTGATCCCCTACTAAATGATTGAACTCAAGGAAATACACTTAGATAGTTATAAATCAGCAAGCGTTGGACAAAATTATTGCTAGAGACTGATGTTTCTTTGATATTTGCCACACATACTGTTTGATTTTACACTATTAATGAAGTAAAGGGTTCATATAAGCTCCAAAAGTACGTATCGACCTTATTGCATGTGTAACAGAGAAAGGTACTAATAGATTTTTTCAGCTTCTTAGATATGCTTGTGTTTGTAGTCCTCTTATTTATTGTGACAGTTTCTTTATAATATTAGACTGAGATGGGCTTAAGTGAGCGAACAATGAAATTGTTTTTATTTATATAGTTGACCGGAATTGTTTGGGATTGAGGTGTAGTTGTTGTTCTTCTTTCTGAAAATTTTGTCATTCGTTTAAATTTTACTCTTGATAGACACTGGTAAAATGGAAAAAGATTTAGTGTAAATAGCAAAATTAAGGCTTACAAAAATCGTCCCTTAAATTTGGGTTAGATTTAATAGGCAAGAGGAGTAAGCTCTCCTAGTGAAACATATTCACCTTCAGCTGGGAGGTTTAGAGTTCGAGTCCATGAAGTCATGAAGTGGTGTGAGCACATAATTTTTACCCTCCACATAATTACTCCTAAAAATAGTCCAACAATAGTTAGAATTTTAGGAATTTTTGTTTGTTTGTTTGGTTGCATTCCATTGCATCAATAGGCTATTTGCATTTTTCGCATCACTAGTAATATTTTAAAAAATCAACAAAAATATTTTGATCTTTCGCTCGTCGCATTTTAGATTTTACGTGCATTCCTAAGGCTTAGTCATATTTTAATTGCATTATTAAAATACAAAAATAATACATTAGTTTGTTTTGATTAATAAATTAGATAATTCATAAGTTTAATTACTAGATAAAATAGACAAATAGGTTAATTTACAAATTAGGTTTTAAACTAGAATGTCTAACTAAGAGGCTAAAACTGAAATGCCCAAATAGAAAACAAGAGGCCCTGCTGCATGCCTCTTTTAAACAATTGGGCCAATGCCCAACAGCCCAATTATCTCTCAATCCCGCCCAAACCTCAAGACTTTTACCCGATCCGGTCCCCCCTTCATTAAACCAAAACGACGTAGTTTCATTTAGATGTAATCCCAGCCGTTCATAATTTTGATCGACGGCCCAGAACTGAAATCCCAAGCCCCTTGAAACTGTCGTAAGAGAGCGCCCCCCCTTCCCGAAAAGACCTCACGGTCACCGCCGCCAGAAATCGCCCACGGCGGCGGGCCACCACCAAACACTCCCAAAATTTCACCCTACAATCCCCCAACCTATCCATAGTCCAAATTCAGTGTTAGTTTTCCCGAAATCATTCATATTCGCGTCGGATAGTAAATCTAAGAAACCACAGAAGCCCTAAATTACCCCTTTTCAATTTATCCCTGAATTCCGGCCCATTCGAGATCGAAACCCACACGATTCGACTTCTCTTGATGACCGCGATTGATTTATGGTTGTTTATACTTGTTTCATGGCCATCAGAGTCCGGTTAAGTTCTTGTTGGCCGGCCAGTTATCTATGAGCTTCTCGACTCATCTCCTCCGGCGTGCGGGAGCCATTGCTACATATAGCACTGGCCGTTGTGATCAGATTCCAGCCAGTGCTCCTTTAACAATTACTCCGGCTTGCCCCGTTGAGCGTGTTTAGGTATATTCTGCTCTCTTATCCTTAAAATTGATTAATTGCGATAGAATTTGTATGATCACTTTTGAACAAAATGATGAACTATTTTGTTTGAAATTATTTGTTAACTCATCTTTGATTAGCGTAATTGAATTGGTTTCTCGTTTAATTAGCACATTTCATTTGTTGGGTGTAATAAGCTGATCAATTTGTGTTATCAGTTTGAGTTTGGTTTATTATTCCGGGCTTGGGCTCAATGGTTTGAGGTTTATCACTTTAAGTTCTTAGGGGTAGTTTGGTAGGATGTATTAAGTAAAATAATTCCTGTATAAAAATTTAATCCGTTCAATATAATATTTGGTTGCTCAATTCAATTTATGCATACCTAATACATGGATTACTTATACCTCATAAGAGGGCTTAGCTAATACCAAGGAAACCAAGGGATTACTAATTCCTGCATTAACTATACCTGGGTAAGATCCTAAAATTACTAAACTGCCCCTCAAACCCTTTTTCTAGATTTCTTTATATACAGAAAGAAGAATATTCAAGGATATAATTGTAAAGAATATTTTGTGCAGTTTTAAACCAAATACAAGCTTAGATTATATATTGCATAGCTAATTTTTAATACAATGAACCAAACACTTGAGACCTGGAAAGGCTTGACTGAATGGATTGAATGGACTGCTATCGTGCTACTGGCTTGAGACTTAAAAAATAATTTTAGCAATACAATCCTTGCATTACTAATACCTGTATTATTAACCCCTGCATTACTAATCCCTACGTTACTTGTGTTCATACCAAACGACCCCTAAGTTCTTAAGTGTTTGAGGATTTGGGCGGCTTCTGATAGTTAGCGACTCCCTATTGGGCTTTCAGTTGGGGTGCAGTACTTTTGAGCCCAAGTAGTTGAATTCAATAATGTAAAGTCTTCAAGAAACTTCAAACTTCTATCACTAATACTTGCAAAATCTCTATACCTTTGGTGCAATGAATTCATTAAAGTTGGGGCATTGTAAATACTTTTAAAATTTAGACAAGATACCTAATTTAGAATTTTCAATTTATTATACTTTGTTTACTAACTGTTGTGATTATTTTAATATTTATTTCTCTTATTTTTTTTTCAATTAAGAAAGCATGTGAATTGTCAATTATTTCAAAAATAGTGGATCAAGAAGAAGAATAAAAGACTTATTTAAAATGATTTGGGAGATTCTGGATCACCTGACAGATTGAGAGGTAACTTTTAAAAGTTTGCTAATGATATAGTAAATTTGGCCGAATAGTATAACGGTAAGGGTAAATTTGGCCGTATAGTATAACAAAGGTTGAATGTAGATAACATCCGAAAGTAGAGGGATATATGGCCCTTTCCCATTAATTAATAAGCCCAAATTTAGTATAATTGAGGGTACATCTTGCCACAATAAACCATTCCATAATTTTGGATCTTCACATCAATCTCAAACTACTGTAGATAAGTAATTACATCTTTGAACATTCGTAGCTTGCTTTGCCATATAATAATTAATTATTATGATTATAGGTACGGTTTCCGTGACATAATTATGATACGTAAACCCAATTCGAGTGTGCGTTCGCACGAAGTGACTTCAACTTCAAATAATAATAAAAGAAACATGTTGAAAATCGCATGTATGTTTCACGTGCGCGATTTGCAATATGTACATAAATAACAAGTGCACAATGTTGCGATTTGTTCGAATAAATTTCATAAATACTAAAAAGAGGTTATAAATAAATAAAAAGTTGTATAAAAGCGTCAATGCATAAAAGTTTCATAAACTTATAATAATTCAGATAATTAAGCCACATATAGCTGTAAAGCGATCGTGATGCTGTAAAGCGATCGTGCTAAAATCATGGAATTCGGGAGTGCCTCACCTCTTCTCTCGGGTTAACAGAATCCTTACCCAGGACTTTTGTGTTTCGCAAACTTATACAGAGTCAAACTTTCCTTAATTTTGGATTCAAAAATATGGTGACTCGAAACACCGTTAATTAAATAATTTCGAGTGGCGACTCTATAACTTAAAATAAAAGCAATCCCATTTCAAATAATGTCACCTAAATTGGAAAAACTCCTTTCCCATAAAAAAGAGGTATGACAGCTCTGGCGCCTCTACTGGGGAAATGAACCCAGAACTTTTGGTTCTGGGTTTAGAATTCGAGCTGTGATAATTGTTATACTTGGCTATTTGTGATTGTCTGATATTACTTGTTTGAGCCTACTGTGCTAATTGCGGCTCTTACCGTTTTGATATTGTCCTGAACTGTATATAAGTTGTTACGCCACTCGTCTTCTCTTTGTGTCTTCTAAATATTCTAGAAGCGCACGCTGGCATAGCTTCTTTTCTGTTAGAGTGTTATACTCCTAATTTTAGAATGAGGATCGGATCAATTACAAAGTCAGATGTCTTTTGGTTCCCAGTATGTTGCACCCCTTCCGCTCGAGCTGTCCGCTCGGGTAAGCTAGGTCTAGAACTCCACACCTTTAAGATTTAAACTTAGCAGAACATAGCCTCATACCGGATCCCTAGTAGGTACACTTGTTTGCATCACGTGCATTTGACTTTGAGACTCAACACAGGGGTTGGGTCCGTTTAAGACAGGTGTACCAAAATTAAAAGACCATCCTGATGCATTTTACGTACTACTTGCGCATTTGATTGCTTCGGCTTGCATGTTGACCGGCTTCTAAAATAGGGAAAGAAAATCGAGAAAAAATCAGGAATGAGATATAGGAGAGGAAATTTACCCCGTTCTTAAAAAATTCGGTGTTTGAGAAAAAAATTCAAAACTCTTGCCGAATATTTAGAAGGTTGTTACAAAATAAGTCTAAATTTTTAAAAAAATGGCATTTTTCCCGATTTTGAAAAAATTCCCGAACTATGCAGGTCTGATTCATCCCAATTTCCAAAACTAATTCAAAAATATTTTCCTATTCTTTAATTCCTTTTTTAAAAGTCTTTCCTTAGAAATTAAAAAAAAATATTAACCCAAAAAGATTCTTTATTTTCCGAAGTCTTTCATTGGAAAAAAAGAAAAAGAAAAAAACAAGAATAAATCAAAATCCCAAATATAATCTTTCTTATTTAGAAGACTTTCTTTTATAAATTTAATAAAATTTTGAAAATTGAAGTCCAAAAATAGTGTCGCTCGTCTTCGGAAGTTCGCTTTCGTAAATAAAAAAGAAAATTCATAAATCCAAATTATTTTGGTTCTTCTTCAAAAGTATTTCCTATAAAAATTCCAAAAATAAAAATAAAAAAATAAAAAAATAAAAAAAGATTTACACTCCCTCTTCTTTAGATGTTTTTCATTCAAAAAAAAAAAAAAGAAAAAAACAAACAAATCAAAATCCGAAAAGTATTTTATTTTTTTTTAGAAGTCTTTCTTTCAAAATTTTTGAAAAAAGATCGAAATCTAAAAATATTTTCTTTCTTAATTAGAATTCTTTCTTTTGAAATTTCCAAAAAAAAGGTTTTAAAAAAATTCAAAATCCAAATATTTTTCTTGTTAGGAGCTTTTGATTTTCATATTAAAAAAAAGGAAAAAAAATGATGAATAAATATGAAAAAAAGTTAACTCATTTACTTTGTTTCTAGCATCCCTAAATTACGTAATAATCTGATTCATACCGCGTTATGATATGTAGGCAATTCCCATCGGATGCGATCATACCATAAACAAAACTGAGCAAAAATCAACAAAAGAGAGACAAATTGTGAGAACAACAAACAAAAGAAAAGAAGATTAAAGAGTGACAAAATAAAAAGAGAAAAACAAGTAGCACAAAAGATAAAAGAGAAAATCGGGATTGACAAAACAAGAGGAAAAAAACCAGCAAAACCAAAAGAGAGCGAGAAATGGAAGAAAAAAGTGCAGACATTTAAAAGCCAGGACGGAATACGCGATCGTTGCAAACACATGGTAGAAATGTTTAACTGTTTAGGTGTATTAAATACAAACATGCGATTTTCTATTTGTTAAATTCAAAACTAACAAGGTTGTTGTGTGTGCATCTTAGCCAGGTTCTATTCAGATGGTTGGTTTTTATTGATAATCTGGCTTCCCATCCCTACTTCACAAGATCTAAAGCAAAGGTTCCGACAGCCACCGAAAGCAATCTACACATTATCAACCCTGAGGATAGCCCAACACCTACTATTCCATAACTAGAATCAACAACTACTGAAGCGAATAAGATGTTGCGTCTCCGTGTGTTGGAAATGTGAGACGCCTGGTCTAATGGTAGGGAACCGCCGAGTGTAATTCCTAGGTTCTCTAAGTTGATCCTAAGGTTGGGTGGGGCTACCCACGCCCTGCATCCAACCCGTTTATCTTATACAGGTATACTCCAATATCGTTTAACACTCCCGGCATGCCTTCTATGGTTCAACCTCAGGCGCCGTTTTCCGGGGCACCTCCAGTATTGTTCTCCGCAGCACCTCTCTTCACGGCGCCGCAGCCGACCGTGCCCACGCAGTGTTTTGAACCTCTGACATTCACATTTCAAGGCCCAAAATTTCAGTAAGATATGACCTATATCACTCCAAACTCATATATTTAAAATCCAAAGTATGAATTTCCGGCTGAACCAGAAAGAATAGTCAAAAATTCCGAGATAAGAAATGGCTCGAAAAATGTAAAGGTTGGAGCAGAGGTTAAAGAACATGCAGGCTTGAGTGGCCAAAAGAGTGTCTCCTACTCCGACTTGTGCATGTTTTCACATATCCATTTGCCAGCTGGTTTCAAGACACCAAAATTTGAAAAGTACGACGGACATGTAGATCCGATCGCTCATTTGAAAAGATACTGCAACTAGCTACGAGGCGTTGGTGGAAAAGAGGAACTTTTAATGGCATACTTTGGAGAGAGTCTGGTAGGAATTGCTTCTGTATGGTATATGGACCAGGAGATTGCTCACTGGCACGTGTGGGACGACCTTGCCAGAGATGTTGTCCGCCAGTTTCAATACAATGTGGATATTAATTCGGATAAAAACTCCCTATCTAATTTGAGAAAGATATCCACGAAAAGTTTCCGTAAGTATGCTATTAAGTGGTGCGAGCAGACTGCCCGTGTGAAGCCTCCAGTGGATAAGACAGAGATGGTCACAATTTTCTTGCAGGCCCAAGAGGCTGACTACTTTCAGAACATGATGTCTGCTATGGGAAAGCCATTTGCTGAAGCCATAAAGATTGGAAAAATGGTTGAAAATGGGTCGAATCTTGAGTCAGGCTGCCTTTAAGGCCACATCGCATGTCGTTCAGAATGGTTCAGGGGGTTTGTTGAATAGAAACAGGAAGGAAGAGGGAGCCATGATGGCTTCGAGCTCGAGCAGGTCAATCAACCAATCATACATGCCTTCTAAGTTCTCACAACACTATTACCCTCATCAAGATGCTGATTATGTCGTGGCACCGCCTCACTATTCGGTGATGAACGTGCAACCTTATACACAGCCGCAAAAGTACCCACAAAACCGAGCTCCACCTCCCAGAAATGCCCCTCCCTACCAAGATCCATATAATTCCAACAAAATATTCCCCAATACAATCCTCTCCCAAGAGTGTCTTCTAGAAGGAATCAGTTCACCCCTATTGGTGAATCATATTCGAACTTGTTTCAAAAGCTAATCAGGCTAGGTCTGCTGAAGCTAGTGGCCCCGAACTGGCCGAATCCCGTGTCTCCCTTGCACCGAGCTGATGCTAGATGTGAATACCACTCTAGAGCAATGAGACATGATACAGAGGATTGTTGGCCCCTCAAAAGGGCAGTTGAAGACTTGATTGAAGCTAAAAAAATCGTTCTTAGGGATAAAGAGGCGCTCAATATGACCAACAATCCTTTGCCTAATCACGACAACAGGCCAGTCATTGGAATGATTCTATGACAATGGCGAATTTGATCCAGCATTAAAAGCCATAGTAGCCATTGCCGTGGCATAAGAGAAACCTAAAAGCGGGCGCTCAGCCTGAAAAGTTCTCTGTCAGACGGGAATCTCGGTAGTTGATCTTGCTGTCTTTTCTGCTTTTGGATTATTTTAGTGTGTGATCCGGATGTTTTACTTTATTGTCTTTACTTTCTGATGTAGACCCTTATATCTTTTAAAAAATAATTCAAAAAATCAAATGAAATCAATATTTCATCGTCCATGTCTCTTTTTTTAATCTTGTCATTTCTCTTATTCTCTTTTTAGTTCTGGTAATATAGATTTTAATAACATGACATGCTTGTGGAATTCATTCCTAGATCCTAAAACGATGTTAGACTTCAAAATAATGAATCAAGAAGCAGAATGTATTGAGGATAAGGTTAAGCAAATAAAACAAAGAATCGGAACAATATGAGAATAAACCTAAGCCAAGTCCGAATAAAACATGCAGAAGTTGAAATTCCCTCTCTTCGAATCATTGCCGAAGTCGGGATTGAGAATGAAGAATGGGTCAAGATCCAGTTGGAATAATTGACTTTGATTGATGAAAAGCGATTTGCCGCAGTTTGTTACGGGCAGTTGTACCAACAAAGAATGGCCCGTGCCTACAATAAGAAAGTGCGGCCCTAGAAATTTGAAGTGGACAATTCGTTCTGAGACGTATCTTCCCACATAATGAAGAAGCTAAAGGAAAAGTGGCTCCAGAATGGAAAGGTCCATATATTTTAACGAGAGTACTGCTAAAAGAGAGTGTTGTACCTGGGAAACATCGAAGGAAATGTTCCTGAAACAATTGTCAACGCGGATGCAGTCAAAAGGTACTATGTTTGACCCTCTATGCAGCATTAATATTCTCTAATTGCGATAACGAAGGCTTTCATTCTCGCTACCCAAACACCATTAATTTTCTTTGCCAACCCTTTAAGTCGGTTACCTTTCTTAAATTACCCTCTTTGTAACCTCGAAAGAAAGAAAAAGCGAAAAAAAAAAAAAGAAGAAAAGAAAAAAGAGAACAAAAAAGAAGAAGAGAAAACAAAGAGAAAGAAACAAATTAGAGAAAAAAACAAAACAAAACAAAAATCAAACCAAGTTCAAGGTAATTGAACTACGTTCGACCTGATTCCTAAAGGATACGTAAGCAGTCTCACTTTGGGGTTCGGTCGCACTAAATAAAAGATCCACATTCCCCAAAAGTAAAAACTGGGGCAGATGTTATAATGGTTCGTCGATGGTTTCGCCCAAAAGATTCTAAAGTTGTAATTCAATCCAAATTCTTTTTTACCCAAATCCTTTTCAAGTCGTTCCGATCAATGAGCGAGAATATTCAATAATTGGAGAATATAGTTATTTGGACCTGGAGCCGTCAAGAAATGAGAGAAAGAAAATGTAAGGGTCCTATTGGTGAAAACCCCACGGGCTTTGTAGGGCGATGGTGAGCAAAGAAAATAAAAATGAGAGTCTTGTTAGCGAAAACCCGCAAAGGGCACTATAAGGCGATGATGAGAAGAGAAATGAGAGAGGTCAACTGGTGAAAATCCGCAATGGGCACTACTGACCGAAAAGAGGATCTTTGCAGCCATGGCATCAATACAATCTCAGGCAGAGTTTTGCTTTCGAGGCAAAAGTTGTGATGAGTTTCTGAAATCGGACGGTTTATACGGATTAGGCATCCAGTCCAAAAGGTATGTCATATTTATTGAAGTCCACATATACTCCCAGATAAGTCCTTCTTTCCGTTCCCCGAAAGGGACACTTATTCTTTAAACTCATTCTCCATTCAGTTGTTTGTTTTTCTTTGAATCCCTTTCGGTCTAACTTCGTGTCAAAATAATGGAAAAAGAAGGATCGCTAGATCGATTACAGAGCTCTCGTTTGAAGCGAGCGAATAAAAAGGGACCCAGCCTCAATAAAAGGCATTAAGTCGATCTCGACTGGCCATGATTGGCGGATGCTCTGAAATTAGAAATTTTGAAGAAAAAAAAAAGAAAAAAAAGGAAATCAAATTGAAGCGCCTACAAGGGTAAAATGAAGTTGAAAAGGTTAAGTCCCTCGCGACTAACCGTCTTGCAAAGTTTGAAAAGTCAAAGGTTTCCCAATGTTCTGAATTCGGAACATTGAAAAAAAGTCAAAAGTTAAATGCCCCGTTATGTGACTAGCCGTCATGGCAAAAGTTCGAAAAGCTAGAGGTTCTCGGGCCAAAAATGCAATCGGTATTCAGGAAACAACTAGCTGGAGTTCAAATCATCATCAAAAGATGATGGGTTGAGATCAAGTAACTGAAACACTCAAGGCCACAAAACCAAACACCGTTTCAAACTAACAATTGTTCTTTGTTGAAAAACAAGAAACGCATGAAATCCAAAGACAACCTTACAAGAAGCAGATGCAACCAAAAAGGAAATCACACGAAGACTAAAAACAGCTCTGCAATAGCAAAACTCTAAAAAGGGATGTCTTCTCAAAATTATTTCCCGCATTTTACTCATTCTCTATATAAAAATTAAAAGAAAAAAAAGAAAAAAAAAGGAAAGAAATTGAAAGTCATGGTAGTATAGGATATACCAACCCCTAGCTGCATTTTCCAACGTAGGGTACACCATTCCCTAGTTGATGTTATTTTAGACATGAGGTACATTATTCCCTGGTCTCCTTACCAGTATAGGGTACACCAATCCCTAGTTGTATTTTTTTTTTAACATAGGATACACTACTCCCAAGTTGATTGATCTTAAATGCAGGGTACACTACTCCCTGATATCCTGATTAAGCTTAAATGCATGGTACACCACTCCCTGATATCATTGTTAGACATAGGGTACACCAATTCCTAGTTTTTTTTCAGTATAGGGTACACCAATCCTAAGTTGTGTTTTCCAACATAGGGTATGACACTCCCTAGTTGATTGAGCTTAAATGCATGGTATATCACTCCCTGATGTCTTCATTGACAGAGCTTAAATGTAGGGTACACCACTCCCTGATATCATTCTTTTAGACATAGGGTACACCACTCTCTAGTCTCCTTATCAGTATAGGGTACACCAATCTCTAGCTGTATTTTTTCACATAGAGTACACCTTTTCCTAGTTGATGAGTATTTTAGGCATAGGTTACACCACTCTCTAGTCTCTTTACCAGTATAGGATACATCAGTCCTTAGCTGTGTTTTCCAACGTAGAGTACACCATTCCCTAGGTGATAATTATTTAGACATAGGGTACACCACTCCTTAGTCTCCTTACCAATATAAGGTACACTAATCCCTAACAGGGTCTTCCAACATAAGGTACACTACTCCCTAGTTGATGATGTTTTAGACATAGGGTACACCATCCTCTAATCTCCTTACCAGTATAGGGTACACTAATCCCTAGTCGTGTTTACAAACATAGGATACACCACTCTCTAGTTATTTGAACTTAAATGCAGGGTACACTACTCCCTGATATCATAACCAATTAATCTTAAATGCAGGGTACACCACTCCCTGATATCATTACTCTTTGATTTAGCTGAAATGCAAAGTATACACTCCTTGATATCATTCCTAGACGTAAGGTACACCACTCCCTAGTCTCCTTACCAGTATAAGGTACACCAATCTCTAGCTGTATTCTCCAACATATGGTACGCCACTCTCTAGTTGATGATGTTTTAGACATAGGGTACCACTCCCTAGTCTCCTTACCAGTATAGGGTACATCAATCCCTAGCTGTGTTTTCCAACATAGGGCGTAGTTGATTGAGCTTAAACGTAGGGTACATCAATCCCTGATATCGTTATCGATTGATCTTAAATGCTGGGTACACCACTCCCTGATATCATTACTGTTTGATTGAGTTGAAATGCAAGGTACACCACTCCCTAATGTCATTCCTAGACGTAGGGTACACCACTCCCTAATCTCCTTACCAGTATAGGGTACACCAATCTCTAGCTGTATTCTCCAACATATTGTACGCCATTTCCTAGTAGATTTGATTTTAAATGCAGGATACACTACTCCCTGAATATCATTTTTAATATTGGGTACACCATTTCCTCGTCGCACTTCCCCAATATAAGGTACACCAATCCTTAGTTGAGACATCATTTTAGCAATAAAGGAACACCGTTCAAAAAAACAAATAATAATAATAATAGAAAAAAATCTTGATCTTTTCAGGTTACACCTTTCCCGACCTTTTATTGCTTTCAAAAATGAAGTAGTTTAGAAGTTCTGTTACAATAACTCATGAAATTTTTTTGATGAAAACTGGGGCAGAAACATTTCGTTGTTTGCTTGTTTTTGTGTCTGAGCAGGTTTTACCTCGAAGCACAGGGTTCGGGATGACCAAAAGAAGAAGTTTCAATCCAGAATAAAATAAAATAAAAAAAGAAGAAGAAAGAAGTGAATCCAAAATGTAGAATTGAATGAAAAGATGTAGACTGCTCAAGACATGACTGAAGTTACGAGCATTGCATTTCCTGTTTTAATCAAAAGAAGCTGTAGAAGAATGAACTAGCACATGCCGCTAGCAAGTATCAAGGTTCAAATCAAAGTGTGCATGAAGAACCATTCAAGACTCAAGACCAAGCTTCAGAAGGCTTATAGATAGGAATCTTGAAACTCATAGCTGATAGACTCCTTTAGTTTTTTTTTTTTTTTTAATTTTTAATTTTGATTTTGGTGTAATAAGGAGTTCAGCAAGCAGTAACAGCAGCAACAGCAGTGAAATCACAGCTTTTTGGTAGTCCCAGCTACCAAAATTTTCATAACTATACTGATCTGATTTCTTTTTAGCCAAGAATATGTAGGCAACCTCGGAAGCAAGATTCGTTCAAATTTTTTCAAAATGCTTTCCATAGAGTATCAAACGGGCAAAAATTACTTATGATTGCTTATTTTATCTTTATCCGAGAACTCTTCATGTTCTCAAGCAAAAAGAGACAGGTGGGACAAAAGATTTTAGTGTAAATAGCAAAACTAAGGCTTAATCACCATTTTAAAAAGAAAAATTATCAATATATGCTAGTTTTACCCCTCTCTTCATCAGCCCTAGCTTTAGTAGAATTTTATCGCATTACTCTATTCATGTCATTGTACTTCGAGTAGAGTACCTACCATTGCAAAAAATTTAATAGTTCTCGGGAGTTCACAGTATAAGTGTTAACAAATTTAGGTTTAAGCGGGAATTTAAACCAAAAAAATTTAATTCTTGAAATAAAATTTATATATTTGGAATCTAGATAAAAGTAGAAAAAAATCAAAGTATTCTATAACTAAAAACACTTCTAAAAAATATTTAACAATATAAATAGTGTCAATTTTGCCAAAGACAGATGCTACTCTATTCTCTCGCATTACAAAGACAAACTGATCATTGGAAGAAATTCAAGTGTCAATTTTATTGTTGTAACGATGACCACAAGAAACTTACTTCTTACCGAGTTTCCAATCGGACGGTCATTGTTGTATCCACGTCATTGAATCCAGCTCCTCACGATCTTCAATGTTAACGGGAAAAATAAAAAGTTAAACTTCCATATATTAATATTGTGCAATTTTATTTTACAATAAGATCATTCAAAAGGTAATTACACATATTATACACAGTAAGCGAAACTAGTAATTTGAAGATAAGATATGTGATTTCTAGAGCAATTTAAATTGCACTAAGAGTAAAGGTAAATCTTCTAGAATAGTTTAAATTACATTGAAAGTATAGTTTTTTTATTAAACTATTTGTGGACATAAGTTAAATTCAAAATAAATGTAGAAAAAGAAGGCACAACATTTTGTTGGACCCAATAGCTATTAGAAGCTAGATATATGGTGAAAATGTGACGTGGTAAGTACTCGTTTATCCTTAATCAGAAATTTCATGTTCGAGCTCTACTACTCAAGAAACTGAGTTTCCTTTGGTAATGAACGCATTATCCCTCCTCCCCTCCCATAAAGTGAGATTTTCCGACGTGAATCTAAATTAGTTAAGCCAATAAAGTGGATACCGGATAAAATATTAAAAAAAATGCTAGGTACCAAAAATGAAAAATAAAATGTAAGGTTTCAGTGGAGACCCACAGTAAGATGGGAGGACTACTGCCCACCTGAGATTCACATTTGTGGTTCCCACGAACCGTGACAAGAAAGACTATACCTTAAATTTCACCCAAAAAAGAACATAAAAATGAAATAAAAATTTAGTTTTTTAGCCAAACAGAGAAGTATAAATTGTGCATATTCAAATAACAATCTCCAGCAGCTGCTAGCCAACTCCAATTCCAGCTCTTTTGCTGTTTCTAAACTATAAGCCAAAACTTGTTACAAACAAAAAATGGCACAATATGGTAACTCAGTTATCAAGTTTCTGTTTGCCATGGCCATGGTGATTATGCTATTTTTCTCGTCGGCCACCATAGCACAAGACGCTGCCATGGCGCCAACACCACCTATGGACACCGGAGACGGATTCGGGCTGCTAGTTTCTGGCGCATTGGTTTGTTTTTCAGTATCATTTTCTATGGTGGTTGTTTTATTTCATTGAATCACATTCTTTGAAGAGATTTGTTGCTGATGATGTTGAGTTTGTACTATACGTTTGTATAATATTGAGTATTGGTCTATCTTGTTTGTGTTGTTGTTAATGTTATTAATACAGTATAAATGAGGAATTTTCAGAAACCACTATTTTTTAGTGGCTATTAACTTCCTATAGCTACTATTCAGTTGTTACGGGTAGTGTATTTGCTTTATTTGCACTGTTGTATTCATGAATACAACAGCAAAAAGTGCCTAAAATCAGGACAATCCAGCTATACGCGTATGTATTAACATTTATTTGCGCCATGTATTCATGAATACAGTAACAACAATCACCTTAAAAATAGGTATGTCCAGCTATCTAATAACGGAAATAATATCAATTAGCGTGATATACTCCTAATATAACTCAACAAAATTACTTCTAATATTCTACATTATCAACCCAATTAATTAGAATGATTTTTCAGTTGTATATAACTTTTGTACTTAGTGTGTTTCAATATTTTTTTTGCTGTTGCATTTATTAGATTCAATATTTATTGTATGAAATTACCACCTTAATCAATAAAGTTAAAAAGGTTGACGAATTTAATAAGATTTTTGACTCCTATTGTATATATGTTAGGTGTGAAGCCTGATTAATATGTGATATACTGATTAATATGTGATGCCCATTTTTAGGCTGTACTGTTTATTCTCCTTTTTTTATTCTCTGTAATTATAAATACCCATTATTATTAATATATATATCCCGCCGCCGTGAAAGTTTATTCTAACGGGGTGTTACCACGAAATAAGTCTCTCACGTTATTCTCTCGCTACCTCAACTTTTCTCTCTTCAAGATTTATTCAACTTCTTCATCAGTTCAGAGTGTTTGAGTGAATCGATCCTAACAGTATAGACATCTTATCATAAAGAGAACTTGCGCGAAATAAATAAATTTTCTAACAGGTTGGGCAATAGCCCTTAAACATGTTTTCCCGAGTAACAGTGGACACTAAATTACCTGATCCTTCACTACTCACATTGTTTTGCATCTCCTCGCTTTCTACTTTCTTCTGCATCCAAAAAAAATTACAATTAATGGTTAACTTTCTTCGTCCTCAAACTATAAGCTGAAATCGAGTAGAATTGAAAAAATTCTGCATTGTTCTGTGAGGTTCAAATCGCAGTATTCTGCTTTACCTTTGCGAGTAAACAGAGTTTGATTCATTCTAAGTTTCAATCACTGCATTTTAAAGACCTAGGAATCTTTTAAAAAATCTAAGCAATTCAGTTTTCATGAATATTGACTGTACTAGAACATGAAGATAAAGTGATAAGATATCAGAATCAATCGACTTTTGACATTCAAACTTAATTAAATTGAGTGTGTAAAGACTCTATTAAATAGAGGATGGAAAAAACGCCAAATTATTTGAAGTTGTATTTGAACAATCTTGGAAACTACAAAGAAAATACAGAAAAAGGATTTAGAAGGCCGCTGGACTGATTGAAGAAGAAAAGCTTCTGTTTTGAAGAAGAATAACAATTGTACAAACCCTTTGACATTCTTAGCGACATTGTTGACTGTTCTTTCACATCCATTATAGTCCATTTAAATATTTATTTAAACCTCTTGCCAAGAAAAAGGAAGAAGAAATTTTCAAGTACAAAAATATAAATTGAGAATAAGCAAAGAGAAAAAAAAAGCAGAAAGAGAGATTGTACGGGGTCGAACTCGTGATCGCCTACATATGAACAAATCGGGCTCGAGTCTATATGGTTGGTATCAATCGTAATTACTGCTTGGTAAACCGGGGTCGAAGTACCAAAGATCGAAGATCGAGACCGAATAACATCAAAGCGGAATATCGAGGTATCAAAGATCGAAGGTCGAGACCGAACAACCTCGAATCAGAATATGAAGCCATGGTGCCCGAGATGAGTCTATCGAGCTCGATTCCGAAAAATATCCAAGGGTAAATTATCAAATTTGAATGACGAAAGGACCGAAAATTCCGTGATAAGTAAGCATCTTGGCGGGAATCACGGCATCAATCAATAAGACCGTTAAATCAGCAAATCAAGAGATATTTTATCTTGTAAACAGATTTTTGTGTTGTATAGAAGATTATCCCCACGCTACATAAAGGGGCAATGTAATTGTTCAAAGGCATCTCACGAAACAATCATCAATACAAAGAAAAGAAAACAGCTTTTATTATTTTATAATTATTTTATCCGTCTAGTTCCATTTATATTTATTGTTCATCTTGGAAGAATCAGTCAAGACCAGAATTATAAAAGGCTTGTGGTTTGCATCTATTCTCCATTTATCTATTGACTTTAATTTCCATTATATTATTCGTTATTTGTATCAAAATGAATCACATATCCTTAAAACCACGTATAAATTCAATTGTTATTCGAAATTTAAGGTAAACAGAGATAGAAGAGTAACAAACAGGATTTGAAATAACAAAAATTTCAATAATAGCTCCAATTATCCCTAAAATCGGCACAGATCCATGTTACTTTGATCCCATACTTCAAATCCATTGTACATTGCAAAGGGTGATCTTTGGATTTAGGCTCTCAGCGGTTTCAATCTCTCTTTCTCAGAAAGGGAGAGAGGGGGGACTCTTTTAATTCAAGTAGTTATTTTGGCTTTCAAGAGCAATTTTGGAGTGCAGCAAATGAACCGTTTTTGGAGCGATTCTTTTACCTATTTCTAGTTTCAAATAATTTTAAACTCCAACAATTGGAGATTTGTAAAAAAAAAATGACACTTGTTGAAATGTGATTATGCCACTTGGCATCAGTATATTTTTTTTCTCCTTTATATTTTGTCCCAAAATATAAGACTTGTTGAAATATAAATATGTCATTTGGCATCATTACATTCTTTTGCTTCTCCATTTATATATAGATTTATATATAGATAGATAGATTAATCAAATTCAAAAAATTATACCATTAAGGATTATAGTGGAATAGATAAATCCCACCCTTAACCACAGATTACTGAGTTAGAGCTTTAGAAATACAAAGAAATCTTAAGTTTAACATAAATTAATTACAGTCAAAATCCATCGTCTAAAAAAAATATCTTGATACGAATCGCTTTCATTTTAAATGTATTTTATATGAAACGAATTCGAATTAGTCAAGATCGAAAATAGAAATCACGCGTACCGTTTCAAGACAAAATCTTCCAAACTATGCGTGCAGGTTGGACAATACATTTTAAGGATCAGCTGTCCATTTGGAGCATCAACAATTAGCAGCATCTAGTGGTACGACTCATTTGTATATCTTCCTAAATACATCGTCGAGGAGGGAGAAGTCGGTTTAATTGGTGTATGGAATCTTTTCTCATATATTTCAAAGGTGGGGGAGCTAGGTGGACAGAAAGGGGTTCGGTTAAATTTCCTTTGTCTAAAATTTATAGTGTATATAAGATTAAAGTTTTTCCATGTATATATATTAGATGTTGAATCTCTTTAGTATTTTTGCATATTTATTTATTGATTTATTTTTTAAAATCTCTTTGATGAAAATCTCGCTTTTATCACTACTTAAAAGACAAGGGCTTAATTTAATTGACAAGAGGGGGTTGCTAAGATGGTCATCATTCTCCACCTATAAATCTCTGAACAGTAGCGGATTTAGAATTTTTAAATCATGGGTGCTTCATTAATTTTTATAAATTTCTACTGAGATTGGGTGCTCAAGTAATATATTTGCATGAATTGCTAATTTTTTATATAAATATTAGTGTATGGCTCCAAAAGTAATGGGTGCTTAAACACCTATAATCTATAACATGCATCTATCACTGACCGTGAGTTCGAGTCATCAAAGGAGCAATAGCTTCAATAAAGAAGATCAAAAGGGAATTAAAAAGGAAAATGAAAGAAGAAGAAGTTAATTTATATGCGTTTTCCCCTCGGTCAAACAACAAGTTGCATTTTTAGGAAGAATACCTTTAACCTCCGGTTTTAAAAAAAGGGTTAGTTTTCTTATTAATTTGTTCCCAAAATAACAACATTATTTATCCGTAAAATTAAATTTATATGTGATTTATAGACAAGTGAATTGATTTAATTTAAAATTAATTAATAAATTAGATAAAAAATGTAAGACTTAACGTTGAAATTGAAATAAACGACATATATCTTCGTCCCGAGCACAAACCGGAGGCAGTAAGAACATTTTTAATAAGCAAGAAAGTAAAATATTATTGAGCTTTTGATAGAGTAGCATATACTTGTCAGAAAATTCGTATCCTCTACAATGAAAATAGTACTAATTATTTATAGTTACACCTACAGAACAAAATCCTAAGATCAAGCTCCTCTTAAATGACAATGATGAGGGTCATCGAAGAATGTGTAATGGTGGGCAATGAATGTCATATTCTCAACAACGGATCATGCACTTAATGCTATAGAATATTCTTCATTGAATGCTGCCGGATGACAGACATTTATTTCGTCTTTATGAGTATCATTCTCTCCGATGACAAACGAGATCATTGGGTTCGACTGTCTTCTGTCTTCGTTTTCACGTCTCGCCTTCTCATACAATCACTAAATATGAACATATTCTACCCCTGACAAACATATTTTTAATTTGAAAATAATTTAACTTAAACATTTGGAATATGCAGGGGTCGAACCCGCCTCGAGCCTGTTTACTCAATCCCTTATTTTCAAAGGAACTTGTTACCCGAGGCTATCGAACAAGAAAACATCACTGAACACACCAACATCCTGCGAGAGGAAACTTCAAAACTATGCTCAAAATGATGCTAGCTGGCGAGCGATCCCAGTTCATGACAAAGAACAAGACAGCAAGCGAGCGTACTTTTGTTCGCTTCTTCTCCACCAAGCACGGAAATTTAAGGATAACTGAGATCGGTGGCTACCTAAGGAAACTCCGATTCGATCCGCCCCCCGACTGGGAGGCATCTGCTGACCAAAGAGAGGCAGTTTTCCCATACACGTCTTCTCCGGACGTAGCCTTAGAAACTTTATGATGTACATGTGATAGCTTGCAGATCCATTTCGTTTTTTCTTTAAATCTCAATAAAAAATTTATTACCACATAAACACTATATTGTATTTAAAATCATAAATTTTTATATTTTATATATTTTTTAAAATTTTATATTGAATCAGACTAGGTACGGTTCTAATAGCTGCAGATGGAACAAATAAACAAATATCTCGTGAGAACATGGAGTAGAATTCTTTTTATTTTTCTCTTAAAGTAAAAGTAAACTAAGACGCCAGCACATGGAGTAGTCTAACGTTTAGCAGCTCATTCCAGTAGAAACGTGCAACGTGTCCACCTTTTTCTAGCGCCGCAGCGCCAATACGAACTTTCGTCCTTTCACATGCCGCGCCGATTCTCTCTCTCTTCTGTTCGGTTACCTGCATCAGTCGCCAGCTGTCTCCTTCACGCGTACAAACTCCTATAAATTCACAGCTCCTACCCATCAATTTCCCATCACAAAAAACCCTAGTTTTCTAATTCTCCATTTCTGAAGCAAATTAACCTCTTTTAGCCTTCAAATTCTTCTTTAAAATCTAGCAGAAATGGCACAAAGCAGCATTCTCAAGGCTTTCCTCGTTGCATTCGTTGTTGCTGTTTTCTCTGCGGCGGCGTCCGCTCAGGAGTTGGCTCCGGCACCGTCACCTGATGCCGGAGCGGCATTCTCTCTGCCGCAATCCGGTGCTTTGGTGGCTACTTCTCTCCTTGTCTCTGTTGCTGCTCTTTTGAGGCACTAAATGTTGATGTATTGATAATTGTGTTCGTCGATTTTTGCGAGATTTATTATATATAGAGAGAGAGTGCTTAATTTGTTAGTGATTAGATGCTTTATTTATGATCGATTTCGATATGTATTGATATTATTCTTTTTCCAGTATATATATATATATATATTATGTGAAATAAATTTACAGTTTATCATTGTTACAATTTTCATATTTCTTCCTCATGGGTCTCTGGTGTTAATTCAGTAACATTACTGTTCTAGAAGGATATGCTAATTGTTCACTTAAATAGATGGAGTATGGGCAGGGGCGGATTGACGTTTCGAGTACCGGGTACTGAAGCACCCATTAACCCGACGCAAACTCTCTATAATTATATATAAAATACAAAGAATACTGTTATAAAGAATTAGGATCCACCCATTAAATAAAAAGTCTTCTGGGCATGAATTAATTTTTTTATATGGCTAGAGAGTAAGCACCCGCAACCTTAAAATTCTGGAATATGGGTATGCCCGAAAATTACTATTATTATAATCTAATAGAATCATTGGAGAAGCAAATAATAGGAATTTGAGCTGATGATTTCTTTCTCAAGAACAAAAGAAAGAAGCTAATGTTCATTTCGTCAAATTTATGCCTCAAGCGTTAATGAATTTTGAACATTTGCATTTGAATGGTTAAAATATTAATCATTCAAATCATGAATTTTAAATTGATCATGATTCGTGAAGCATCTTTTGTTCTTTTTGGATAAATTTTTTTAGTTGGTAAATTTCCATTTAATGGCAATTTTAGTTTTAGTTGATTGGTGCTTTTACTGTAGTAAGTACTTTTATAGTTGAATATTCTAAGGAAATAAAAACAAGGAACTTTTTTTTTTTAAGTAGCATCCAAATGTGAGCTAGCGAAGTTCCAAAACAAAAGAAATAAACCAGAACTAGACTAGGCTGAATTATTTTGACAGCATCTTTGTTCAACTTCAAGATAAAGATAACCCAAAATGAAAGGGGTCAATTTTATGCGATAGTACTTCTACGGAGTAGTATTATTATTTGAAAATTTAAACAGTTCTTTTCTTGAAAGCAACTTCCCTAAGAAATTGTTAAGTATTTTTAATTACGACAAATTATGATCTAGAGTCTTGGGAAAAGGTTCAAAATTGCCCTTCTACTATATTATATTGTTTACTTCTGTCACTCGCTATACTATTCGTCTGGCATCTACCAAACTTTTAAAAATTGCCCTTAATCCTAATGGAGCTACACTGTGACAGCTGACCCTCTCAAATTTTTTCATGTTAACTGTTAAGTCACTCAACAAAGTTGCACCTGCAACTCCAGTTCGTCAGTTCCAAACTTTATATTATGGTTGTTAAAATTGAATGGCTATATTACAAGTTGATTTTTGGGAATTGATTTGTGGAGATTTTGATTCGTATAGTGAATTTTGGGAACATACGCTGTTAGGTGTTCGAAAGCTCACATCTGTTGGTTTAAAATTCAAAGTTGCAGACTAAATTGTTATTAAATTTCTTTGTAGTTCACTGTGTGGAACTAGTGCTGCCACCGGAACAACGCTCTATTTTTTTTTTTCTTTTTAAATCCCTCCCAAATTAGGAAGATCTATAGTGTTTTCACACTTTCCCTCCAGCGTGACTCGAACCCAGGACCTAACGATAGTAGGTGGAGGTGCTTTTACCAACTGAGCAAGCCTCACTTTCTTTTAACGCTCTATTCTTCAAAGCTTGATTCGGCCAATTAGGGCATTCAAAATTATTAAAAACTTTGATAGGAGAGGGTTGTCATACTTGACACATTTGTTGGCGTTGGTCATTCTGGCCAGAAGTCGTCAGAGGCCGATTTCATCGAAAAAATGATAGTGGTAATACATATATTAGACGGGTTGGGTGCTACAGTGGAGGGACGTTAGGGTTGAGGGCAATTATGCGAACTTTATTAACGATAGACATAAATTTGGACGAAAAGTATAGCGGGATACAAATTTAAACTATATACCATAATAAAGGAGCAATTTTAGACCTTTTCCCTAGAGTCTTTTATGTGTTGTTACAAAATATGTTCAAATTTGATTTAAGTTGAATATTTCATTTTTCTTTTTGGCCAAAAAGATGACTTTTATTAACTATGTAAAAAAACAGTATTACAGTCTCTGGCATGGTGTTTTAATAGACTATTGGTCAATAAAATTGATTACCTATACCTCATAGGAGGGCTTAGCTAATACCAAGGAAATTAAGGGATTACTTATGCCAGGTTTAACTATAGCTGGATAAGACGCTAAAATTACTAAAATGTCCCTCAAACCCTTTTAATTTTTAATATTCAAGGGTATAATTGTAAAGAAGATTTTGTAATGATTTAATCCAAACACAAGCTTAAATTATACATCGCATAGCTAATTTTTAATATAATAAATCAAACACTTGATAAAAAATAATTCTAATACTACAATCCGTATATTATTAATATCTATATTATTAATTCCTGCATTTTTGTGTTCGTACCAAAAGACCATGACGTGGACAAAATCTTTTCCATGTGATGAGAAGCAGAAGACATGAAAAACAAAGGAAAGAAAATGGTGGGCCCCGGTAATTATGAGGCCAACGGGAGAAATATTCACAACGTCTCTCCAACGGCCGACATCCCCAAAAGATAGTTCAGCAATGGCCACACATTCGCCGTCATTTACAGAAAACTGAGCTGTTAGCTCAACGAATCAATTCCCTCCGCCAGCTGTCACCTTCTTCCCGTTCTACTATAAATATACCTCCTTCTCTGTTCATTTTCCATCACTCAGCCCGTAGCTCTCTTTCTCTGTTCAAATTCACATCCATTCTTCTAGAAAATTCATCAGTTTCTTCAATAATTCATCGAAATGGCTCAGGTTAGCATCATCAAGGTCTTCGTGCTCACCGTCGTTCTCGCTGCCGTCGTTGCTTCAGCACAGGAGGTCGGTCTAGCCCCTGCTCCGTCGCCGGATGCCGGAGCTGGCTTCTCCTTGCCGATTTCTGGTGCTTTGATCGGAACCTCTCTTCTCGTCTCTCTGTTCGCTTCATTAAGGAATTAAATCTCGATTCAATTGCTTTGATGTGATTGGATTTGGAAGTTGATTGTAATCGAAATGCTTCTATTCGATTAATTCTTTTGCCTTTGTATATGGAGTGTTATTCATAAATATCTTTTTTTTTCCTTTTAAATTTCGTTAAAATTTTGCCTCTGGATGTGATTCTTTTTTTTTTTTTTTTTTTATGTCTTTATTTTTGTTCAATTGGATTTGGGTGACCAAACAGAAGATTATTCTGGGACTATTGATTATGAAAAAAAGGTTTTTTACTCATTAAACATCAAAAGCATTTACGCTGTGTTCCCTAGTAATGTTCTGAATCTGTTGATCCAGTGTGAAATGTTGAGTTGTCCCACATCGGTGGGATTTGAGGTCTTTGGTCTCCTTATACGATCTTGGGCACTCCTCATTTTATAAGCTAACTTTTACAGTTGAGTTAGGCCCAAGATTCATTTATTATGAAATGAACCCAAAATAGAGAAGGAGTTGTAGCCTGTACGTGAAGCACTCTGTGAATTTTATTTGAACTGTCAATTTCCACCGTTTAAACTTAAACAACAAAACTAAATTAAATATTAGTAATAATTAATTAAATATTGTTTGGGTGAAGCTGTTAAAAGGGCCTCATCTTGCTTAGTTCTGTTCCTTCTACACACTCGGCAAACAGTTTTACCCAAGACTTCTCTAGCGTATTTGGCCGAGTTTCTTTTAGGTCAAAAGTATTTTTTTTCTTAACATTAAATTTTTTTGACTAAATTTTTAGAATAAAAAATAATATTTTTGAGTAGAAGCAGAAATATTTTTTTGACCAGCAAAAAAAGAAAGATAACTCTCCCAAAAATAAAAAAGCACTTGTCAAATAAAAAGAGAACTGAGTATTGGAAACAGGCTATAGTGCTTACTTCCGGTAATTATATTGAAGTGCATAATTGGTTGAAAATAATGAGACGTTTCAAATAAAAGAAGATCCCGTTTATTTATTATCTTTTATTTAGAATCTTAGTCTATTATTAGATATTTGTTATAAAGTAACTACTAGAACCAAATAGGCTTTCTACATATGCATCGTCTAAAATATCGATTTTTATGAGCTGTAGCAAAGAACTCTCCCCAAAAATAAAAAAACACTTTTCAAATAAAACTGATTTTAGAAGCTTAGTAGCAAAATAGGCTATTCCTTTAAGCTCCATCACTTTGAGCTCCTTCCCAAGTTTGGTGTGGATTCCACTTTCCTCACCTATAATAAGGATTTAATGTACGTACGAAAGTGAAAATCAACGCTTAAGAATAATTTAAACAGTTAGAATATATTAAGGTTTACTTTTGGAATCTAAATTTGAACCCTCACAAGGCCCAAATCCACTGTTTGCCCAACTCCATAGTTGGCCCGACTCTATGATTTCAGAGTCCTAGTTTTGTTATCAATATCACGACTCATATTGTTCAATTTTTACCTCTTTGGCAGGCAATAAGGACCAAATCCAAATGATTAGCTGCACGCAATGACTAAAGCCGGGAGGGATGGCAATGGGCAGGGCAAAAGTAGGGCAGAGACAAAGCAGGACAGGACGGATTAAAACACTCAAGAAAATTTTAAACAGGCAGGGCAGGGTGGGTCAGAGCACTTTAGGAAATTTTAAACAAAGCAGCGCAAGGATAGAAAGGAGTTTTAGCCTCTTTAAAAAAGTTTAAAAAAAATAAAAACTTAAAAAAAAAAACTTGCAAAATGAAAGAAAAATTAAAAAAATTAAGGAAAGTATAAATAGGACAGGGCAAGGCTTAATAGGGTGGGTCAGGGGGCAAAAGCTTGAAAAATGCTAAATAGGACAGGACAGGGCGAGTCAAAAGCTTAGCAGATCACACTTAGGACTGCTCTACCCAATTGCCATCCCTAAAAGCCGTAATAAATGCTCTCTTGTGTCTAAGGAATTCATTCATCTTTCAACATCACATCTTTGGAATAAAATCCAGTTAGAAAAGAAAATCCAATTAGAGATAAGCTGGCCATGAGCATCATGGCATAGATAAAAGGGAACGAGGAGGCAAACTCCCCATCTTTCGCAAATCTTGCTCGTCCGACATGGCATGAATCACCGAACCTGCACTCAAAAATAGTAGTGCTTTGAAAAACGCATGATTCATTAAGTGAAAGACGCAAACCGAATAGTTAAAGATGCCGCAAGCAAAGATCGTTTTTTTTCTTTCGGTTTTATAAAAAACAATGGGATCGTAGACAAGTGCACGATCTCATGTTGGTGCTAAAACACGTTTCTTTTGTAGGTTACAGTAAGGTCGATTTCGTTTATAAACTTCAATAAAAAAAAGGTACACCTAATAGACTAAAGCAAACAAAATTACAAGATACCAATATTCTATCATTTCGGGACCAAAAGAATAGTCTCTCTTGGAAAATGTCAAAGTTTTGTATTAGACGATATGTCATTTTCTCAATGTAATTGCATAGTAAGTCAATTAATCTCTTAGCTGTTCCCACTTCGAAGTTTATTTTAAGTACCTACTATATGTCACATTACTTTAGGTCCTTTCAGAATTTGTAATTATCCCTTCAATTTATAAATTCTAGATTGACACTTCTGGAAGTATTATGCAGCAGATTACTCGTCCCTCTCTCCTTATGTCCCACTCTTTACCTGGAGGGTATAGTCCCAAAGAGCGTCTTATACTATTCTTCTCTTTCTTACAAGAAAACTTAATTTGCTTCTGTCCCGAGAATGTAGGCTTGATCGAATTCCGTTAAGCTCTTGTGTTATTCCGTTTTCATTTTACTTTATATATGTAGTGGGTTAGTTAATTTTCTCAAAATGTAGTCTTTTTTATCCCTCTTTTATTACTGATGATGTTGTCCTAATAATATCAATAGCTTTAGCCCCTTAAACAAAATGGCATACATGTGTTACCCCGAGATCAAACAAAAGAGCACTGAGAGATTTTCAATTAAAGCTTCACCAATACTTAAAAGACTCGATAGACCTACTTACTAAATTTTTTCATGCGTGAGTCTTTAAGTGCCTTTAAGTCAAGTGTGGCAAAAAGATTCTCCTAAGAGCTCGTAAGAGAAGCTCTCCTAATTCAATGCTCAAGATGTTAATCAATATATGGTGGATAGGCCAACCACCACGCTCTATCATGCTACCATCCATAGATCATTACTCTATTTTTTCTTTAAATAATTAACTTGAAAATAGTGCTGCTTGATCGACACAGACCTACCTTTATGGACTGGTGATCTTCTAGTGATTTTGGCTGTTTTTTAGTGATCTTTATCGTTAATGCAGCTTTGGTTTTGTTGAATAATAACGTTACATTCTGTTACATTCTCTATCTCTAAAAGATATGATTATTCATGGTTAATCAGTAATGTGAGTTGGCTATGAATTACTTAGTGTTGTGCGCCTACAGTTCGGCGAGCAAGAGACCAGCATTCACACTTAGTGGTCGTTTGATAGGCTGTACTAAGTAAAATAATACTTATATAAAAATTTAATCCGTCCAATACAATATTTGGTTGTTCAATTCAATTAATGCATACCTAATATATGGATTACTTATACCTCATAGGAGGGCTTAGCTAATACCAACGAAACCAAGGGATTACTTATACCAGGTTTACTATACCTGGATAAGACCTTAAAATTATAAAACCGCCCCTCAATCCCTTTTCCTAAATTTCTTTATATACAGAACATACGTAATATGCTCTTTGATGGGCTTTCTCTTCTATGGTGATGGAGAAGGTGAAGGGTTGACTGAAGAGCATTTTACCATTAGCCTCCAGCTATTTTCTTTTTTTACAAGGTTAGAACTTTTATCAAGGTGGTCTTCTTTTCTTTCATTCTTATGCCCAAATGTTTAGAAATGGGTATATATAAACATTGATGTGCTTGAAAATTCAACTAGTATTCTGTGTATTGGAATTTTAAGTACTTAAAAAATTCAGATTTTGTGCTTATAAAATATGTATTGATTCTTTTCATTTTTATGAAAAATTAGGTGTTATTATGGATCTTCAACCATTGTCGGGTACTGAATGTATCATTCTTGAGGAGATAATGTGCCAACAATTTAAGAAGACGACGTAGAAATAGGTGTGAGATTAGATACCATATGAGTGTTCGAGTTCCAAAAATTATTTCTCGCTTAAGTTGTATCATAAATGATAGTGATAGTGTGTGTATCGATAAGTTAAGAATGGATAGAAATGCCTTTCATGCTTTAGTTCTTTTAACTAAGGATATCGGAGGTTTAACTGATGGTAAATATATGTCAAGTAGTGAAAAGCTAGCAATGTTTTTAAATATCTTGGATCATCATGAGAAGATTAGATCTATCAAAAGGTTGATTATATTAGATCGGGGTGGAGCGTAAGTCAGGCGTTTAATGAATGCTTGGGAGCTATACTCAAACTAACTCCATTGTTACTTGTGAATCCTAAACCGGTGCTTGAGGATGAGATTGAAGATCGATGGAAGTGGTTTAAGGTAAGTGAAATTCATTTGAGCATCTGTATAAAACTGAATTATATAGTATTACCAAGGAAATGTTATAGTGAGATAACGCTATAATTTTTGTATAGGGTTGTTTAGGTGCACTAGATGGTACTTACATTCACATTAGAGTTCCATCTGCGAACAAACTAAGATACAGGACAAGGAATAGAGATATAGCAACTAATGTATTGGTAGTTTGTGATAGAAATCTCAAATTTACTTATGTGTTACCTGGTTGGGAAGGATTTGCTGCCGACAATCGTGTATTACGAGATGCTATAGAGCGACGCAATGGGTTGAAAATTCCTGAGGGTATGCTATACATATGCTTATATATTCATATTAAAACGCGAAAAAAATGATGTA
Organism: Nicotiana obtusifolia; assembly: GCA_002018475.1. NCBI lineage: Eukaryota > Viridiplantae > Streptophyta > Magnoliopsida > Solanales > Solanaceae > Nicotiana > Nicotiana obtusifolia. The sequence continues at coordinate 87,509 of MCJB01007814.1, read as the reverse complement.
TTTTGTTTTTTGAGAAGATAACAGTACACAAAAAGAATGATAGATAAAAGTAACTAATCTTATGTTTATATTATAGGTAATTACTATTTGTGCGATGGAGGATATACGAATGGAAAGGGTTTTCTTTCACCTTACAAAGGTTATAGATATTGATTAAGGGATTGGCAAGGAAACAATCTGCCGCCTCGATGTCGAGAAGTACTTTTCAATATGAAACATGCTAGGGCTCGTAATTTTATTGAAAGGGCGTTTGCTCTCTTGAAAGGGCGTTGGAAAATTCTTAGAAGCTCTTCGTGGTACTCAATTAAGGTTCATAACAGGATCATAAGTGCTTGTTGTTTGATTCACAACTTTACCCGCAGAGAGATGGAAGTGGATCCTTTAGAAATGAATATGGAAGAACAAGTGGAGTATCTACACAAAAATATTAATGTTGTTGAATCTTCTGAAGAATGGACCACTTGGAGGGATGAGTTGGCTCAATCAATGTGGAATGCAAAGATCTAATCAGTGATGACAACTTATATTTATTTTTTGTGATAACTTATGTTTAGTTAGTTTTGACTTTTACAGTGTGCATTTTATCAGAAGATAGAATGCAGTTTTTTTTTTCATTTTTTCCTGATTTTTTCTTGATAATCTATTCCACATGAATTTAAAGACAAAATAAATAGTCAAACATCTTCAAACAATACGCCAAAAAGATCAAGCAATCCAACTCCTTCGACTCGAAGGAGACGGACTCCACAAGAAGAACGGACTCTTATAGATGGGTAAAAAGAGTTGTGGGCTAATGGTTGGAGATGTGATAATGGAACCTTTAGGCCGGGAGACCTGAAAGAGTTAGAATGCTATTTACGCAAACATCATCCTAAAAGCGAATTGAAAGGTGATCCACATGCCCTATCTAAAATAAGATATTGAAAGAAATATTATGTAAGTATAGCTACACTAAAGAGTCGAAGTGATTTGGGATTTCAATATAGCGATGGAGCTATAATAGTTGATGATCCAAAATTTTGGGATGACTTCTTAAAGGTAATTAATATTTTATTTAAGGATATTAGAGTTGCATTACTTCATACATGTATTTTCCTGAATGAGTTAGTTAACTAACTGAGTAATATTGCATTGCTCTATTTTCTTTTGTGATTATTTTCTAAACTGATCCAGGTGCCAAAAAATGAATACCAAAAAATGACCGATGTTTGAGGATTGGGAGAAAATCTTTGGCAAGGATAGAGCAACCGGAGAGTTCGCAGAAGGACCACTAGATGCTGTTGAAGAAATTCAAAGGAGTCAATTTTCAGGACCTTATAATGACATGAGTTTGGGATTTCCTATTGATGTTGATGGTAATGAAGAAGATGATACTAGCCATAGACCTAATGTGGCTACTGGAGAAGTTCAAATGCTACTGGACCTACTGCATTTGCTAGAGCATCTGAAAATGTAAATGTTGGAGCATCTGAAACTGGAAAAAGCTGGATCCCAACAAAATAATAAACAAAGTGAGTATACTAAAAGGTCATCTAATGTCAATGAAAAAGATAAATGCAAGAAAAGAAAAAAGATTGTGGAGGATGATAATGAGACATTTCTTAAGGTTATGATAGAGGTTATGGAACAATTTACCGAAAGTCAAGACAAACGAATGGGTGCCTTGATTGACAAGATTGGGGATCATGACCATTCCAATCTTCGTGGTCAGATTTATTCCATCATTGAATCTCTTATATTTGATTTGAACTCCCCAGCACAACGCATCAAAGCACAATTGGTTCTTTGTGATGATGTTAAAAAGATGGAACTGTTTATATGCATGGGTGAACTTGAGCATCAGACTATGATGTTTATGATCGTCAATGATGAATTTTGAAGTATGGTAGACTTGTGTATCTAGGTGGTGGCTCTATTTTGATTATTTTTTCTTAGCTGAACACCTTCAATTTTTTAACTGTACGAGATTTTTTGATACCTCAGATTATGTCCTATCTTGAATATGACTGGTGTAAGACGGACAAGAGGATAATAGTTTTTGTGTAACTAGTATCTATGAAAAAGCTTGAATGTTAGTGTCATTTGTGATAAACTCAAATGATGTATGTAAATGTAATTGTTTGGTTTGTAAATATATCTTTTGCTAATATACTTGATTAAGATCTTTTACTGTTCGAGTGAAATTTGGTATTCTATTATTTATAATGATGTGAAATTTGATATATACTCAGTTGTATGGATTGTTTAAGCTATAACTTTAGGGATGACATCAATCTAATTTTTTTGACAGTAAGTTAGCTTATTGGATTGAGGTAGATGTTTTTTTTCCACAGATGGAGATGGTTGTACATAGTTTTAAAGGTTCTGTTAGTCTATATTTTGGTGTTCATTGAGGTCCTCCTTTTTACTACACTTGCAAATGGTATTGGAATACAGTCCTGGTTTATTTTTTGCTAAATAACACACTTGCAGAGAATTAAAGTTCGGCACGTTTGTCTTCATTTTTTTTTTTTTGAAAAAAAAAAACTAACAAACATAATGAGAAAATTGTTCTTCTCAATGTTTGTATATAGAGTTGGTCCATAACAAGGATGCATGACGAATGAGAAGAAAAATACCAGAAACTGCACAAGAAAGCTGGAGGTTTACTGTTTATTTGAGTCTTGAAAAACATAATTCCTAAACAAAGTGGAAGAAATACATATGTTTGATGAGCTACTATAACAATAAAAATTTAGTTGTTAATCACACGAAATAGATCCCACAAAAAATAATACTACAATGTTTGTACCGTAGTCAACTAGCTCATGCCCTTAACTCAATTAAATGAAATAGAAAATCCCACAAATATTCAAGGGTATAATTGTAAAGAAAATTTTGTACAGTTTTAAACCAAACACAAGCTTAGATTATACATTGCATAACTAATTTTTAATACAACGAATCAAACACTTGATAAAAATTAATCTCAGCACTACAATCTGTGCATTACTAATACATGTATTACTAATTCCTGCATTATTAATTCTTATATTACTTGTGTTCGTACCAAACAACTCTTAATGTCTTGCAATTTCAAATCTGCCCGCCCACTGCCTATGTTAGTTTAGTTAGATCATTGTTTTCTTGTTAATAAATATAAAGATAAAGTGAGCGATAGGGAGACAAATGTCGCAATATCCAAAGACCTCGTCAATTTTCGCCATAAGGCGTTGAGTTTGACGAAGGAAAATAAAGTTTGGATGGAGTCACGAAGACTATGCAGTATATGTTTTTTATTAGCATAAATACATTCTAAAGATGAGTTTTTGACCATTATCATCCCTATTGTTCCTCTCTAAGATTCAATACATCCTTATGTTATCTCACTTAACAGTAAACATCCTTTAAATTTCAAAAACTTACCAAAAACATCCCTCCGTTAACTTCTTCATCTTTTCCAATGGAACTTGCTTTCGTCAGGTAGAGTTCATGTATCTTTTTTTTCTTTGTTTTATTCCCACATAAAGAACAAAAATAATTGTTGAATGATATTGTAAAATATAGCAACAGTATAACACCTTCATTGAAATTTTTAGCTCTAAGCTCTTTAATTTCTGAGTCTCCTTTAATTACTGCGAATAAAGCTTCCTTTATATTTCTCAAAATTCTCAAAAATTAAATTTACAAAATGTAGTCAATGAAAGAAGCATCAAGTAAAGCGCCAAACTGGTCTTTTCCAATCTGTTCGATCTAAATTTTCACTCGCTGCATTTCTTTGTGAGTCCTAATTAAAATAAACTGATAATAAAAAATTAATTTAGCTTTTTGGGTAGACGAGGAAAAAGAAAATGAATATTTTATTGGTCTCCATTGGAGATATCTCCTAAAGGTGATAAAAATACTAAAAAGGACTTTTTTTTTTTTTTTTAAAACCCTTCTCAAATTAGGAGGATCTATAGTGTTTCCACACTTCCCCTCTCCAGGGTGACTCGAACCCAGGATTTAACGGTCGTAGGTGAAGGTGCTTTTACCAACTGAACAAGCCTCACTTGTCCTAAAAAAGACTTTGAAATTATAGATCGGCATACTATAGCTTGATGTTGTTTGTTTGGAGCAAAGAAAGATAGAAAGGACATACTAATCATTTGATTAGCTATAAGCCAGCTAACTAAAATTACATCACTATGATCTCTCTCCCGTGAAATCATTCTAAAGATGAGAAATCTGGAGATGGGCATTGGATTTGCGAGGTTATGAATGAAAAAAAAAGAGGAGATTTTTTTTAGCATGTTGATGGTTATAAATTCGGCCAATTAATCGATTGTCTTTGAAGAGCTTGGTTGCAATTATTAAAAAAGAAGAAAAAAAAATAGCAAAGCACCGGACAAAAGAGAAAGTTCTGATAGAAAAGATGGCAAAAGTTAAAGGAGGGATGTCTTTGGCCAAGTTTGAAACACTTAGGGGTCGTTTGGTACGAACACAAGTAATGCAGGGATTAATAATGCAGGGATTGTAGTGTTGGGATTATTTTTTATCAAGTGTTTGGTTCATTGTATTAAAAATTAATTATGCAATGTATAAGTCTGGATTTAGTAATTTTAAGTCTTATCCATGTATAGCTAATCCAGGGATTAGTAATTCCTTCCTTTCCTTGGTATTAGTTAATCCCTCATATAAGGTATAACTAATTCATGTATTAGGTAGGAGTAAATTGAATTGACCAACCAAACATAATATTGGACGGATTAAATATACGGGGATTATTTTGTTTAATACGGCCTGCCAAACGACCCCTTAGGGGATGACGCCGGTTAAGTGATATTGGTCAAAAACTCTTCTAAAGATTCATCAAACAAGAAGATTTTATGTTTTAAATACATTACAAAGATGACGAATAGTACAATATTTATTTTGCTATATCTTATTGTTGTCACATTGTCATCATCCCTAAGGATGTTTTAATAAAACTCATGGTCTAAAGCGAAATTGTAATAAGGAGTCTTTTTTTGTTTATATTGTAGTTATTTTATAAAATATAATATTAATATTATATTGATTTCTTTTTTTCTTTCTTTTTTGTCTGGAATTTAGATATCTTGTAAAATATAATACGAAGTACAAATATTTACATTGGTAAGATAATTCAAGTTACTAAGATATTAGTCATATTTACAATGTGTTACCATTAATCTTATTGTAAAAAAATATTATTTATCAAAATAAAGATTTAAGTAGCTTAATTTAAAGTTCTAAAATATTTCTAATGTTAAAAAATAGACAATTTTTCTTTTTTTGTAAGAAGTTTGTATAAACTTCAATATTGTCTAAATAAAAATAAGATAGAAAATCCGTAACTAAAAATATTTTTGAGGCCCCAAAATTTAGAGGCCTAAAGCAAAAATTTTACCGCTTTACTAGCTTCCCCCTTGAGTATTTTTAGAGTAAACCAAATTGTTTGGAGCAAACAATGCCTCCATTAGACCATCTCCAACCTTGTACTATTTTTTGTACCAAATGCTATTTTGCTGTAAAAAATAGTGTATTGGAGCTTCAATCTTGCACTATATTTTGCAACATTTTGGTGCATGAATAGTGTCGCACCAAATTTGGTGCAACACTATTCATTGCACCATTTTACTATTCATCAATATATTATTCTTTTATTATTATTATATAACACTTTTAATTTAACATATTATAAATTTTAATTGTTACATTTAGATTCCTAATATACCTTAATGTAATAGTATTTATTTAATTATATTTTATCAATGATTTTACTTTTATTTGAATTATCCATTAATATGTATAACGTATAATATTTGCTTACAATCTATATTATTTAAAATTTTATGGTATAAAATAATTTTATGTTAAATGATTTATAAGAAAGGATTATGAATTACATGGGATGGATATGTAAAAAAGAAAAAAAAAAAAAGAAAAGATTATTTTCTGAAATTATAAAATAAAATTTAAGTAAAAGAAAATAATATAATATAAGAGAGAGAAATATAAAAGAATATTCTTTTTTGGTGCGTGCAATAGAAATATTAAAATAGTACAAAAAAAAGGATTGGAGATGCTACATATCTTCTACATTTTATTTGAACTTGAATCCAGTGTCCAATAGTTTCTTGGAACTTGAATTCTTTTGTCACCTTCAAACAACTGCAATTGAATTAAAATGGCCAATAATTTTCACTTTCGTACGTACATTAAATATAATTGTAGTAATTGAAAATCAACTAGAATCAAAGCTTAAGAATAATGTGATATTTTGCACTATTCTTTTATCTGTTATTTTCGCAAAAAATATCTAATTCAAAATATTTGTCACTAAAAAACTTAAAAGTTAGTATTAATTATTTTGTTTCAGTTCTATCCTTACTAATAAGACATATAGACATCATTTATTCAATTATGAAACTGATAAGGATAAGCTAGTCGAATTGTCAAAACTTTAAACGACAGATAAAAATCACGCATAAAGAGATGAAAAACTTACTCAATAGTTAGATATATATAGTCATTTTAGTTGATAAAACTCTTTTTCATCCCCGGAAAAAGGAAGTGTGACACTGAAAAAAGAAAAAAAAAACGAAAAATCAGATTTTAAAAGGTTCAATTTACCTCTCCACTTTTAAAAATGTTTACATTTGCCATTCTTTATACTTTGCAAACAAATATACCCTGCCATCAACAATAAAGATAGGTCAAATTTTAGTAAGAGGCTTCAAACTTTTTGTAGGATTTCCTTGTTGTTTGTAGTATAGTATTCTTACAAAACAATAAAGCCATTGACTTTGCATAGTAATATTATAATTTATATTGGTAAGGCTTAATTCAAATAAATAAGATGTTAGGCATATATTTGTAACACAATTACTTAGATCTTGAGATTAAAATTTTTATTTAGTAATATGAAGATTTGAGTAAATTAATTTCAAGTTTTAAAATACTTTTATTAAGAATTAAGTAGTCTTCATTTTTTTTTTGTGAACTTTTTGACTTCTATTTTCTTACAATTCCAATATTATCTAAGATAAAATAAAATAATAAAATCTACTATTAAATTTTTTGGGGGCCTTAAGATTCAGAGACTTAAAGCAAAGATATTAATATTTGTTGGTGAGTGAATCTGTTGCTACATAACAAGAGATGTGCTTAAGCAATAGCGTAGCTAGGAAATCCGTCAAGAATGTTTAAATTTTAAATAAGTTAATAATTTTTTTTGATTCATGGATGGTGTGTCAAATTTTTTAAATCAAACTATGCAACAAAAATTAATAGCTACAATCTCATAAATCAAAATCAAAATAACAAAAGACAACATTAGAGATTTTACTAATAAAAATAAGTATAAAACCAAAGGAAAGAGAGATTCGAGAGGGTTTGTAGTTTGTATAGAGCTTTTGTTGAAGAAATTTTTGTAGAGCTTGATTTTTAAATTATAAAATTAATTTAAGAAATAACTTTTAGTTAAAAAAAATTACTTTTAAATTAGTTGTTTATTTTTTCACAAATTTAAGTTTTAAAAGCTATTTTATTAAAAAACTTTGTAGATTAAAACAGAATCAAATAGACCACACATGGTGGTCTCTGTTCAATTTTGGCAAACAAAATGGACAGAACTTTGAACCTCTAAACAACACATAACTTTAAGCACCCTGAACCGCTAAATTGTCTCACTCAACTATATTAAAAATGTTCAAAATATAATATATAACTATATAAAATAATATTTAACTTATATATACAGTACAATCTTTCGACGAATGATGTGCGGTTGACCACCCTTGACGTAATGCGGCTACACTACTGGTGGTAAGGTTCAGTATGAGGGATCGGAAGACGTTAAGAATAGAAAATGCAGTGTCCCCCTAAAAATATGAATATGAAAAGAAAAAACAATGGAAAAGAGCAGGTCATACGATCATAAATATACAATTGACTGAATGGTGGAAACCTATTTTTTTACTTTTGTAATATTGCTCACCTTTTCTTTCTAGATTCTTTAAAAAATGGAAAATGGAATCTGTTTTTAAATAATCAAGGTTAAACATTATTACTTTTCTTAAAATTTAACTTTAAGCTACTATTTTTATTGAGCCGACCTAGCATAAACAGAGCCTGAAAACACTCAGAATCTTCTGAAGCAAGCTTCTCTCTTGTTCCTTCCAACTGCTCCTTCAACAACAAGAGTTGATTCAAGTTCTGACATTCCTCAACATCTATATCCTCCAACCAATCGCGGAGGCCATTCCTCGGGGGCGGGGATGATCTCGACCCCGAGGAACTGCCAGAAACATCATCAAAATTAGAATGATGAGAATTCAGCCCAGACGATAATGACTCTGAAAAACTTGAAAAGTGCCTCTCAATTGCAGAATTAACATTGCCGCAAGTGTAAGGCCTTCCGGTGGGCGAAAAAACCACCGCCACAACTCGAGATCCGGTCATGGATTCAAGTTTTCCAGCTTTTTTGAAAAGCCCTTTGCGTCTTTTAGAGAATGTAACCATTCTAGACGTTTCCTTTGTGATTTTCTCGATCTGTATCTTCTTCTTTCCTGTGCCCATCTCCTCGTTTTCTTCTTCTTATTTTTTCGTGTTTTTCAAGTGTAGATGTGCTTTGAAAGCTTTTGAACAATTTGGAATTCTTGAAGTTTGATATTTATAGGGGAGAGATTGAAAAACAGATACTGTTTTGGTAGGGATTCCTAAAGCCATATAACATTGGTAGTTTCCTATTGTAAATATACTATTTGCCATATTAGTTTCCTAATTTTTCTGTCTATGATATTTTATTAGAAAATGGAAAGAAACAGATTCTCCCACCGAGAATGAAGACTTGGATGGTCGTAATTCTCTATTGCGCACCATCACCATCTCTTGCGAAGCTACTTGATTCTTTATTTTTTCTTTTTGAAATTAACTTAAATAGACGGTCTATCCAATAATTTAAACTAAAATTAATCGATGAGTATCTAATATATATATAATTTTTATATATTTAATATATAATTTATGTATATCGACTAAAAAAAACGAACAATAAATCCAGCCAGTTATTTATGCAAAAAGTTTTTTTTATTTACTGAAGTAAAGAATAACAAAGGAGGAATAAATAAAAGATATGAAGTTTTTCTTTTGGTGAAAAGAAAGATGGAGTCATTCCCAGAATTTGATTCCTTTTAGTGACAACACAGAAAATATTTTTTTTTCGGGAACAAAAAAAAGGTGAAACAAGTCAAAGGCTTCAGGACAATCATCTACAGAGTGGCGTTTTAATTTTGGGGTAGTTTGATAGGTTGTATTAAGTAAAATAATTTTTGTATAAAAATTTAATTCGTTCAATATAATATTTGGTTTCTCAATTCAATTTATGCATACTTAATACATGGATTACTTATACCTCATAGGAGGTTAGTTAATACTAAGGAAACTAAGGGATTACTAATCCCTTCATTAACTATACCTGGATAAGACCCTAAAATTACTAAACCGCCCCTCAAACTTTTTTTCTAAATTTCTTTATATACAGAAAGAAGAATATTCAAGGGTATAATAGTAAAGAAGATTTTGTACAGTTTTAAACCAAACACAAGCTTAGCTTATACGTTGCATAACTAACTTTTAATATAATAAACCAAACACTTGATAAAAAATAATTCCAGCACTACAATCCCTGCATTACTAATTCCTGCATTACTTGTGTTTGTACCAAACGACCCCTTCATATAGTACATCTAATTTATAATTTAATAACAGTCACTCCCATTCTTTTGTTATCTTTTTAATAATCCTACTTTGTTCATGAGTCTGTTCTTTTCTCTTTACACATGCACACTGCTTTTTTAGCAATAAAAAACGAGTGTAGCAAAAATCATGTGCTTATCATAAAAGCTGGCCCAATGGAATATAACAATTAGAAGAATATATTCGGCAAAAAACTAGAAGATATATCGTTTGTGTTGTACGTAGTATCTGACTGTTTTCTATGACAAGTATTTACATTCTTTGAAATATTATTACTTACGAAATTAAGTTTTATACACTTGACGGTATAAAAAATATTTATACAATAAGAACATTTATAAGATTACTGTACATCTATTAGATAAGCATTAATGACAACCTTGTAAAAATGATAATATATAACTTAACCCGATATTTATTAGTAGAGCCGTCAATATGTGCTTGGCCTGTTGGGCTAGCTCAATCCAAGCCGTGATTTAACAGGGTTGGACTAGAATTTTTGGAGCCCATTTTTGACTGAGGCTGGACTGGGCCGGGCCGTGGGCCTATTAAAAATATTTATTTAAAATATATAAAATATAAAAAGTATACTGCCTCTAGCGATGGAAAGTCAGAATTGAATCTTTACTTAGACGAACCAAAGCTTGATCTTGAAAAGTTTCAAGAGATGAATGTTGTCATGTATTGGAAGGACCATTCTAGAAAATATCATGATCTTTCAGTGATGGCGGGTGATGTACTTAGTATTCCTATTACCATTGTAGCATCAGAATCAACATTTAGCATTGGTGGGCGTGTTCTGACAAAGTACAAAAATTGCATCCATCATGAAAATGTTTAAACACTTGTTACTACTCGAAATTGGTTGCACGATTTTTCCTAACTCAAACGGGTAATTTTTTTTTATGTGAATTTGAATATTATTAATTTTTTTTAAATTTAATTATTCTTAATATTTAATTAATTACTATTGCATATGAATTATAGATGTAGATGACAACAAAGATGTTGAGACAACCTTATCACAAGTGGATAAATGTATTTGATGAAAATGATGTGTTGGAACCCATAATCGTCTTTCTTGAATATTTTGTTTTGAGTTTTGACTTTTAGTGAATGAAATATAGTCTCGTCTTTTACTTTTTAGTGTTTATTGTGATATATTGGTACAATATAAAAAGTTATTAAGTTTTGCGAATTTTTCCAACAAGATATTTTTTGATTTTTAAATATTTATCTTCTTTTAGGTTAGAACTTAAAGAAAAAATATAAAATTATATTTAAAAAATAATGGGCCGGCCCGTGGCCCACATAAGGTTGGGGTGGGCTGACCATAACAAGGCCCATCAAAATTATAGACTAGCCCAGCACAGTCCTTGCTAAAATTCACAAGGGCTGGGCTGAACTTACCCGGCCCGACCTATATTGACAGCTCTACTTATTAGGTCGCACCCACAATGACCTAATTTATCAACTAAAAATAGAAAGGAGTTTTTTAGATTCTTAATTTCGTTATGGGATTTACAAATGCGTTTAAAGGTAAGTATGATGTGAGAAAATACATTTTTAACCCTTTTAGCAGTAGCATGGTGAAACAGTGACATTACAAGTAAATCAGAGTAGATTTAACTTGTATATTGTGACACGGTAAAAGTATTTAATTTTACTATTAATGTATTTTAACCTATTTTATTGGAAACTTGTTATTTTCAGGTTACTAATTCTATATTTTGTGGTTTTATGTAATTATTATACCTTTTAGCTAATCTTGATAATATAAAAATATTGACTGTCTGTATATAAAATATTTACTCAGCTAGAATTATTTGAATGTATGAGTACTTTGTAAGTCGAGAATAAAAATGCAGGAACTTCTCATAGTAAAGAAAAAAAGCCAAAGTTTCATGAGTATTTCAACCTACTGATAAATGGACCTCGGGTCTAACTCAACCCCGAAAGCTAACTTATGAGATGAAGATTGCTCAAAATCATATAAGGAGACCAAAGAACTCAAATCCCACCGATGTGGGACAACTCAACACCCCCTCACGCCCAGGCCTGCACTCTGGAGCGTGGACAACATAAACGGGGGCCCAATATCAGTAACAATAATTGGGATGTGCCTGACTCTGATACCATGATAAATGAACCTTGGGCCTAACTCAATCCCAAAAGCTAACTTATGAGACTAGGATTGCTCAAGACGATAAAAAGACCAAAGACCTCAAATCGGGACAACTCAACACATATATTTTTTAACAATGTAATCTTGATACTGTTCACGTAAAGCACTTTTCTTCTAAGTTCTGCTTTTTCTCTTATAGTTCTTCCATTTTTCATCCTAATAAACAAAAAGAACAGAAATCTATGGCTTTTTCAATATCCTGTTCATTTCTTTTTCTTAGAAGATGCTGCAACTTTAATTAGTCTTCTCTTTATTCAGTGAGCTGGAGCGCCAAGTAATTACACCCCAATCTCGCCAGTACTTAATTCTCATTGATGATCAATGGAGATTCATTTTGGCAAATTCAAATGTCTACTATATAAAGCTTCAATCTTTTTAAACTCATATTTGAAAGGATTTAAGGAGCATGAAATCAAAGACCCTTGACACGTATTCTCCACCGGAGTTCAGACCTCAACCTCTTGATCCGGAGATTTGACTTATTTTCCAAACTTTCTATATATTAAACTTAGAAAGAGCTTAGGACTTCTCCTTTCGGTCTAGTAGCTGGTTACCTCCTTTCCTTCGAAGTCTTTGTCGAGCTTATCCCCTTTCCAGCTAGAGCTGTTTGTATATAGTTCAACTGCAACCCTTGTTAACCGAGCTGTTTTCTTCCGCCTTCAATTTCCATTTACATAATCAAGGTTGTTTCCAGATACTGGCATATATTACTTGGAAGGATCAAAAGGCAGAGGCTACTAGCAGGGCATACTTACTGGTATTTGACAGGTTTATATTAATATGTATTCACTTTATTCATTTAAAAAGTACTCCATTTTGTTTACATTCACTGCTAAATTAAGAATTTGAGTTTGCAAATAAGGACTAATTTTCTGCAATCCGATATGGTATTTCAATTCTGCATTATATTGCAGGAAAAAAAAGACTTGGTGAATTGAGAAATGGCAGCTGATATCAGTGAGAAGTTGTTAAGTGATAAGGAAGTTAAGCTCAAGGACAAGTTATGGGACGAGACGAAGAAAATGTGGGTGATTGCTGCTCCGGCCATGTTCACAAAACTTTCGACGTTTGGAGTAACTGTTATTAGCCACTCCTTTGTTGGTCATATTGGATCTAATGAACTTGCTGCTTATGCTTTAGTCAGTACTGTCCTCCTCAGATTTGGCAATGGCATCCTGGTATATTCTTCTGTTCCATTTTTCCTCCTTAGTCAGTATTGAAATGTATTTAACAAAAAACATGATTTAGTTTAGTGGTAATAGTTATGAACCTTAAATATGATTTGTACTTGCAGTTGGGAATGGCAAGTGGATTAGAAACTTTATGTGGACAATCCTATGGTGCTAAACAATATCATATGCTTGGATTATATCTCCAAAGATCTTGGATTGTATTAACCATAACTATGACTCTTCTTTTACCACTCTATACCTTCACCACACCGATACTAATAGCTTTAGGCCAGAAAGAAGAGATAGCTAAAGAGGCCGGACTCATTTCTTTATGGTTAATACCTGTGACTTATTCCTTTGTTGCATCATATACATGCCAAATGTTCTTACAAGCACAAAGTAAGAATAAGATTATTACATACTTGGCAGCTTGTACCTTAGCGATCCATATTTCCCTCTCGTGGCTTTTAACCGTGAAGTTTAAGTTTGGAATTACCGGTGCTATGATATCTACAATTTTGGCATACTGGCTACCTAATGTTGGTCAGATAATGTTTGTAATATGTGGAGGATGTAAAGAAACTTGGAAAGGTTTTACATCTTCAGCTTTTAAGGATCTTTGGCCAGTAGTGAAGCTTTCTTTGTCTTCAGGTTCCATGCTTTGGTGAGACTTCTTCTATTTCTCGTAATTGTCATACACTTTAACCTGAAAAGTTTGAATTTTTTGACTGTATAATTGTATTTCTTTGGCAGCCTTGAATTCTGGTACAACAGTATACTAGTTCTTCTTACAGGAAACTTGAAAAATGCTATGGTTCAGATTGATGCTCTTTCTATATGGTAATCTTCTTATATTCCTTTCTCATTTCATTTATACTCCTTTCTCCTATTAAGCAAGCTGAGATTTTGCACCCCTCTTTTGCAGCCTTAACATCAATGGTTGGGAAATGATGATATCTCTTGGTTTCTTAGCTGCAGCATGGTAATATAATCAAAGTTATTAATCCTCTTAACTTATCTTTAGATTTTTCTTTATTGAGTGTTTCTCTAATTTCATGTTCACAAACTTCAAGTGTGCGAGTGTCAAATCAGCTGGGAAGAGGGAGCGCGAAAGCAGCAAGATTTTCAATCTTGATCACAGCGACAACATCATTTGTTATTGGTTTCGTTCTATTTCTATTCTTTCTCTTCTTGAGTGGACGTCTAGCTTACTTATTCACGGACAGTCAAGATGTGGCTAAAGAAGTCGAACAATTGTCTCCTCTATTAGCATTTTCCATGCTTATGAACAGTGTTCAACCAGTTCTTTCTGGTGAGACTTCATTTCTTTGATTCAAATTCTAATCTTATGAAAAGCATTTTCAAGATTTATATAAAAAATTTAAGATTTCTTTGATGCAGGTGTTGCTGTTGGAGCCGGATGGCAAAGTATTGTAGCCTATGTTAACATAGGCTGCTATTATTTGGTTGGAATTCCAGTTGGAGTTGTGCTTGGTTATGTTTTCAAACTGCAAGTTAAAGTGAGTTCTACCATTTGTTTTTCTTCTTTCTTTGTAGAAAGTCTTTTTTTTGTTTTGTTAATCATTTACCCTTGTGGAAAATGTCATAGGGTGTTTGGGCTGGAATGATTTTTGGTACACTGGTCCAGACTATTGTACTACTTATAATCACTTTGAAAACTGATTGGGACAAACAGGTACTATTATTTATCATCTTCATTTTATTTTGAGCTGTGGATTTATTGCCTTTGAACAACAACAACAACAACAACAACAATAATAATTTCAGTGAATTCTCACAAGTGAGGTCTGGGAGGGTAGTGTGTACGCAGACCTTACCCCTACCCTGGAGAGTACATAGGCTGTTTCGGATAGACCCTCGGCTCAGGAAGACGAAAAGAGACAATATATCAGCACCATCAACAGAAATCATAGGAATAATAGCAACATCATAAGAACCAGAAAATTGATGAAAAACAATAACAATAACCAGTGAAAAAGGGCCCGGTACTATAAAAAACCGAAGAATAGTGAGAACACAATAATAATCGTTAGCAGCCTAAGACAAAATCTTATCAGACTAGCCTCACATCCGGTACAAAATAGAATGCCTTTAAACAATATATAATAATTATAAAGCAATTTCTCACCCATTATTAAAATATTGTCTGCAGGTTTTACTTGCTCAGCAAAGAGTGAAGAGGTGGTTTGTAGAAGCTGAAACTATTGCTGATTCACAAACTGCTTGAAGTTGAAAAATTCCTCTGCTTTTTTAATCATGTAATTTCATTGGATTACAATAATGAGATGAACCTTTAGAGAGATGTAAATCAGTAGCTTGAAGTTTAGTAGTATGAGAGGATGTTGGAAACAACAGAAACTCTTAAATCTTAAATTGCTATGACTAAATACTTTATCACTTGATTGCCGTCGCATTTATTATCTATGTTGCTTGGACTCGAGCACGGGTAGAAGATCAGGGTGCGAACTAGACGTTGGATTCTTTATAATTTAAACTTTATGATTTTAAGGTATGGATCTAGATACGAATATTAGTGTAGGGATTCGATTAAAAATAATTGAAAATTTTAAAAATAGATATAAAAAATATTCAAAGTTATGAGAGATATTATGTAGAAAACTTATAGGTGTGCGGCCAATGATTCAATCCCACTCACTTATCAATGTGACGACGGGGGTGCAACGACTAGAATGAATAGTCGGCAAAACATAATCTATTTTGAAGTGAATTATCAGTAATGATCGTCTTCTCCCTCATTCATCAAAATAATACTCCTTTCGTTTCAATTTAGACGAGGTAGTTTGACTCATCACATAGTTTAAACAAAAATATAAGACTTTGAAACTTGTAATGAATGGGGATCCCTATCAATAAAAAAAAAAAATTTAATTAGAGTTTTCTTCCTTTCTCTCACTCAATAGATCTATCTGGTCTGATACAGTACAATACAATACGAGACGATGGAATGCAATGGGATAGATGGTGGAGGGCTGTCTGCGCCCAAAAGCGATGATTCACTTGTCCCCTTGTCCATAGGAATATGTGTTTATGTAGCTATTGGGCAAAAAGCATCTTCTATGGCCCAGGTCGTAACTACTTTACAGTAAAAGGGAGCGATGGAATACACTATTGTGGTAGCTGAAACGACATATTCACTCTTAAAAGTTTAAAGGATAAAAGTTTTGTGGGGCCATAACATTTGTGCAGTTATAAAAGATTTTCATTAAGGATAAAATAAAGAGTTTAAAGTTGGATTATTTCTAAATTTTCAAATATATTATTTATTTAGGAATAGACTAAAAAAAAATACCTCGTCTAATTTGAATTGGAGCGAGTAATATTTGGACGTTGCAATTAATGAATGAAAATTTAGATTTCCAACTCTCTTTGTCATCACCCTCGTTTATAAACCTTTTGTAAAGTTGATATTGCAAGAGTTCGGTGAGACGAACGCTGTATACATGACTCTGTTAGTGAGCTACAACATTTAACTCTCAATTTCACTTGTTTTGCTATTTTGGATCTTTTCGAGAATTATATGTATAATTAACACTCGGCTATTCCAATTTATATGCCACTATTATTATTTGAGAGTAAAATAACTTTTTTTTAATTTTTTTTACGGTTTATCATAATTATTTAATTAAAAAAAATGTAATTTATAGTAGTTGTAATTACAATATTCGAACATACCTTTTCATTCCCTTTGAAATAGAGGGAGTATTTTTAAGAATATTTATTTATGTTCTTTATTTGGTCGAAAAAGCTAGTGTATTTATGAACAGAGTTTACATAAGAAAATCTTTGTCACAATTATAAACAACTTTTTTCACGTTAAATAAATTGGTATGCGTTTACCCCATAAGGGGTCGTTTGGTACAAACACAAGTAATGCAGGAATTAATAATGCAGGTATTGTACTGTTGAAATTATTTTTTATCAAGTGTTTGGTTCATTGTATTAAAAAATAGCTATGCAATGTATAATCTAAGCTTGTATTTGGTTTAAAATTATACAAAATATTTTTTACAATTATACCCTTGAATATTCTTCTTTCTGTATATAAAGAAATTTAGGAAAAGGGTTTGAGAGACGGTTTAGTAATTTTAGGGTCTTATCCAGATATAGTTAATGTAGGGATTAGTAATCCCTTGGTTTTCTTGTTATTAGCTAACCCTATGTATAAGTAATTCATATATTAGGTATGCATAAATTGAATCGAGTAACTAAATATTATATTAGACGAATTTAAATTTTATACAAAAATTATTTTACTTAATACGGCATACCAAACAATATAAAATTATATTGTTTGTGAAACATGTTTGTGATACCAAATTCTTTTTGCTAGTATAAAAGATAAGACTGAGCGGAGAATAAAAGTAGTTTCAAGTAAGGACCCTCCCTCGGCTAGAGAGTTGCTCCATTTTTATCAATTTCGACAGTCAGAAATCGAACAGTAAGTTCCCTCTTCGTCCCTTTCTGGACACAAAAGTCACTAATGTCTTTAACCAATGATTTTGTCTACCTGTTATTCATTACGGAAACAGTGGCCAGTTGGCGTATTCAGAATTTAGAGGTTGTGATTCTGAGCTGGGTGTGGTTTCTGAAATGCATATCTAATTCTATCTACATTTCTATTTTTCGTATATATATATACATATATATATATATATATACATATATATATATATATATAGAGAGAGAGAGAGAGAGTTTTGACCTTTGCACTGGACCCATGGTTGGCTCCTACTGACGGAACCCTCAATTTTGTGTAAATTATTTGTAAAAGGGATTTAAGTTGGACATATGCTAATTACTCCCAAAAGCTCAGCCTATTCCAAAAACGTCAGCAGCATTTTGGCCTTGCCTTTGCTCTGTTTGATAAAGTGTGTGAATGGGAGCTGCAGTTAGAAATTTTATTACTCCCTGCTGCATCCCTATATTCCATTTTATGTGGGTCTATTTCTGATTTAGTATGTTTCAACACTTTTCTCTATTTGAAAATAATATAACTTCAAAATTTTCATTTTATCCTTAATGGCATGCTTGTCAAAGAAATGTCGTAGCGTGTTTAAAATCACAAGTTTCAAAGTCTATCTTTCTTTGTTGAATTATGTTCCTCGTCAAATAATGCCATAAAAATTGAAATGGAGGGTGTGGGTGTGTGTGTGTGTGTATTGCAAAGCTTGGCTACACTTTTGAGCTTTGCAGCCACAGATTTCATTTTAATTCTGAAGTTAATCGAAGCAAAAAGGATGTAATCTGTCCTTGTGGCAGATTAACCTATGGGGCTAACTTCGTCACTTCGCTGGAGAAATTTGCATTTGTTACCTGTTAAGATTGTGTGGATATAGCAAGAAAGAATACATATTTCGTTTACAAATTACAGTTCTTTAATAGCAATGGCTCTCTAACCATTTTTACTTGCAGCGAGCATACTTCCTGCAACAGAGCATGCAGATGCGACAAAAGCTTCTTTTTAGATCCAGTCCAGCTTTATGCCCTCATGGTGTGTGGGATCTTGCCCCTGTTTATTTGAAGCATCACGTTGATCCAATCAAACGCAAGATGCTACATACCCCAATTAAGCTTATATTGCAGAGTAGATCTAAAAGATGTGGCTTTTTAGTTAATTGTCTTTTTGGAACCATTGACTACTCGAGTAATGAGCAGCAGACTTTTCATATAAATGGTGAGGAGATTTCTTATGATTTATACAATGCATCCATTTGTGAGTTGTGTAGTGAAGGTGACGTTGATAAGGCGATGGAGTTGCTTTCCCAGATGGAGGCTTTGGGTTTTCATGCAAATTATTTGTCTTATACCAGTTTGATCGCTGCTCTTGGAAGTGTTGGCAGGACCTTGGAAGCTGATGCAATCTTTCATGAAATGTTATCTTCTGGTCGTAGGCCAGGGGTAAAGGTGTTCAATGCGTTACTTAGGAGCTTCTTGCGAAAAGGCCTCTTAAGGCTAGCAGATAAGGTCTTGATGTTACTTGAAGATTTGGATATTGGGAGAAACCAACAAACTTATGAGATCTTGCTTGAGTATTATGTCAATGCTGGGCGATTGGAGGATACTTGGTTGATTGTCTCCAAAATGAGGAGAGAAAGTTATCGTTTAAATTCTTTTGTGTATAGTAAAATAATTGAACTGTATAGGGACAATGGGATGTGGAAAAAAGCACTAGGCATTGTGGAAGAGATCCGTGAGATGGGGTTACGATTGGATAAGCATCTCTTTAATAGCATCATTGATACTTTTGGCAAATATGGTGAGTTGGGAGATGCCTTAGAAGTGTTTGAAAAAATGCGCCGAGATGGCATAAAGCCTGATTTTAGAACATGGAATTCTTTGATCCGGTGGCATTGCAAGTTTGGGCATCTTGATGCTGCTATAGATTTGTTCGATGAGATGCAAGAACAAGGACTATACCCTGATCCAAAGATCTTCATTATCATTATTACCCATTTAGTAGAGCAAGGTAGGTGGGATGTTATGAATAAAATTCTCAAGAATATGCAAGGGAGAGGACATCACAAGAGTGGGGCTATTTATGCTGTCTTAGTTGATATTTATGGCCAGCAGGGTAGATTTCAGGATGCAGAGTATTGCTTAAATGCTCTGAAATTGGAAGGTCTTCAGCTTTCACCTAGCATCTTTTGTGTCCTGGCCCATGCCTACGCTCAGCAGGTGAGATGTCGTGCTGTTCCTTGAAGGAGAATGATTTGCTTTTATCTTTTACAATAGAAAGGTGTAGACTAAGTTTGCTTAATGTATCTAAACATAAAATAGTTAATGATTATCTGAAAATATGTGCACTAGCTGAGTAGGTCGTAGCAACCTCAATATGTTTCTTCTTTTCCATTTTGGGTGGGGGGTGGAGGAGGGTGCCTGAGGGCCCTTGGGACTTAGTGTGCAGATAGATTGAAAGTTGGAGATTTAGTGCGCAGGTAAGTAGTCTTCTGATTGAAAGTCCATCTCTCAGGATTGGCATGTGCATGTCTTACATGTTCCTAGTCTTTAAATTGGATTAAATTCGTAGCATTTGACCATTATAGGTTCTCTTCGCAACTAAAGAAAGATGTTAGTTCGAAGCATATTTGAATAGTTGGCTGCAAAAAGATATTAAAAAACATATATTGTTAAAGAAGGTAAGGGAACTACGGTCTTCCAAATATTCAATCCAAGTTTTTTAACTGATTGCTAATTTAGTTCCTTATTGTTTTGTTGTCGGGTGAAGAAATGGGAGCTATATTTGGTGGACGGATTATCCCCCGATCCCCTCTTATCTGTTTTTTGGTTGAGATACAACATAGGTTGTAAGAGAACATTGATATAAATTATCCGGCAGAGAAAAGTTGATTTTGGATGCATTACATTTATGGTATGAGGAATGACTCCGGGAGTGTCTTCAAATTGCGAATTCTTTCATTGAGATGTGAATATTTCCAGCGTGGAGTCAGTGGCATGACTTAAATCTGCCACTTTATACAGCGGTAGTGCAAATTTTGGATTAGATAACTTTGGAAAGAGTTTTTGAGTCGAGTTGAGACTTAAACATCGGCCTTCCATTTACTTTGTCTTAATTTTTGGCGTGGCTTATATTCTTGGTCTCCTTATATTTGTGGTCTCTCTTTACATTTTTCAGTCTACGCTGTGGGAATACACTTGGTATGTCGTTATTGTTGTTGTTGTTGTATCTATTTCAATTAATGTCTCTTTCACCTGCATATTACCATTTTTAAGATAGTATCTTAAGCAGCTTTGAGGAGATTCCATCTTTTTTGATATTCTTGCCTTGTGTGCAGGGATTATGTGAGCAGACTGTAAAGGTTCTGCAGATAATGGAAGCCGAAGGAATGGAACCAAACCTTATAATGCTAAATGTGTTGATCAATGCTTTCGGGACTGCTGGTAGGCATATGGAGGCACTATCAATTTACCAGCACATAAGGGAGATGGTAAGTCCTTAAACATTTCCAACTTTTCCTCAGGCATATTTCCTGAGATAACCTTTGCTGATAGTGGTGCTGCTATTTTTCCAGGGTATTACTCCTGATGTGGTTACTTATAGTACTTTAATGAAGGCTTTTATGAGGGCTAAGAAGTTCGATCAGGTAAAAAGATAAATGTTTGATTTCTTTTCTGGCTTCAGTGAGAAAAGGGAGTAGAAATCATGGAAATTATATGCTGACTGGACTTCTTCTATATTTAGCAGCATTTATCTGGCTCTAATTTGTTGTTGCTTGTTAGGTCCCCAAGATATATAGCGAAATGGAATCCGCTGGATGTACGCCAGATAGAAAGGCTAGAGAAGTGTTGCAATCAGCATTGATGATCCTTGAACAGAGACATTGTTAGTTTACATACAACTACTTAGAGCTCTAATAATGCTGTTGTTAGCTTCTTCATTCGGAAGATGACGTACAGCACCAAAAACTAAAAGCACTTTTGATGCTACTCACTGTTATCTACAATCTTTGAGGACTTCGATACTCAAGTAAGATAATGTCCTTGATCTTCATAGTAATTATTTCTAAATTTTGCTTTCTTTTGGTCTCGTTACTCATTCTTCATCTGTTCTAAGGCTTTAGCCTTGTCGATTTCACGGCTTCCTAACTTGTTTGTGCAGCTTATTGCTGTACCACTTCTTGGTACCTTATTTAGGGAGGATTATTCAACAGTTGCGGTTACGTATCTTCCTGAAATGAAGTTACGGCAGAGCAGCTTGTCATTTCTGAGGTTTGTGAATATGGATTTCAATCTGTTCTGGTTTAGATTCACATATGGTATCATACTTATCAACCCGTGGTCACATTTGTGTGCAAGTCTGCCCAAGTTTTGTGCACAAGGGAAGTCATTGGAGTAATAGTTAGCCTTAAAATTTCACTGAAGTTGCTTTAGAAGTATTGTTCTAGTTACTGAGTTAGAGATTAAACGTGCAATACAAGCTTGTGCATGGAATTCCATCCTTTTCTTGATTGGAGCATACTGTAGTTTAGGACCGCAGTTATACCCTGATTTCTCTCTAAGGCACCATATATGTTTATTCAATTCATTATAGGCTTCATTCATATTATATCTGCTACTATTCGACCTCTGCTTATCCCCCTTTTTCCTATGAAATCTTCTGGTTTCATTAAATGACAGCCAACCTGTGCCTGTTAAAAGAACTAACTGGTACTAGCAAGTATACTCTGTAACAGGAAGGTGTCCTGGGCACCTTCACTTTTCTGCTGTTCAAGTGGTAAAATAAGGGTGAAATTAGTATGTTGTGTTTATTGCATGCAACCATTATTATTATGCTCTTGTTTCCTTGGCAGCCATTCTTTTCTCCAGATGTACTTCTGTTCTTCTGCATTATTGCTATATCGACAGAGTAAGAAATGGTTCACCTTGATGTTCCTAGTCACAAGCTCAATTAGACGTGATGGAAGATTAGACTCTGCATGTTTCGTGAATAACTTGATGCTGCAGAGATTGTATTTGCTTACTGATAATGTAATAAATTTAACTTATTTATGCTGATAGTGTTCTAACTTGTTATAACAGATTGTTTACTTTATTTATATATTACCAAATTAGGCTTAATATGGAGATTTACGTGTTGTAGATCATTTTACCCCGATTGTATAAATAAGTTGCACATTGTTAACGCAATTTTTAGCTTGATTAACTTCTATGCTTACATAGTGAAGGGAACAAAAGTAGCATCTTTTAAGGCTAAACAGTACTATAGTGGGTGTAGTCTTGTTTGACGCTGATGCAGAATTTGCAATTGACAACACTAAATTAGAAATAGGAAGGCCACTGCACCTCATTTCAATCGTGCATACAACTTTTTTTTCTTAATTATTAGGACTTGGAAATATAAATACAAAACGTTTGAAGAAATTACATGGTCTGTGGTATAAGTGTTATTGAATATGTATTATTATAATAGATAATGAAACAGTAAATTTTTCTAAACAGAAAACGGAAAATTAATAGCAATAGAATGTCAAAATAATCAACCAAAATTTGAAAAATAATTTCGGAATAAAATCGAGCCCACTGAATGCACAGTGTGTCCTTAAGGAAATTATTCACCTTAAGTACCCGAGGTGAGAACGATTTAATTCACCAGAGTGTTGGTACCAAAAATGCCGGTGAAACAGCAAACCACTTGGAGGATTTTCTGGCACTATTTCTGAAAAGGTTTGCAACCTTTCAGAAATAGCCATGGCTGTTGGAATAGGTGGGAATATTTACTGTTTGAAGTATTCCGGGAAAAAGGATTTAAAGTAATCCGGGAAAGAAACGAAACGGATCGGATCGCGTCGCGGGTCCTGAGTTATTCCGGGTTGAATTTTCGTTAAATAATTAAATAATTGAAAGAAATTTTGTCCAAAAAGATTAATCAATCAATCGTTGACCAAAACCGAATCCGAAGCCGAAGCCGAAGCCGAAGCCGAGCCGAGCGAGAGAGCGACGGCGACGCGCAAGGCTTACTTTCTTTCCAACCCATTTAACACCAAGAGAAGTGCTTTCTCAATATAAGCACATTCACTTTTCTTTCCACCACCAATGAGGAACACTTGCTCTTTTCAAAGCAAAAGAGAGCTCATTTTCCCTCTACTTTCTTCCCTTCATTTCTCATTCACTGATCTTTTAATCCCAACAATCTCCCACATGAATGGGGAATGGCTATAAGACAAAGCAATGCAGGGACGAGTGTGTGATTTACATGCAAGGATTAATTGCATCTGGATAAGTAGGTTTCCCTTTGAACTTTCCGTAGTGAACTTATATCGGATATACTCGGTCAATCGGTAGATTTGATATCTTTGAACCGTCGAGCTTTGCTGTATACCTAGACAACATAAGTCACACAATCAAACCTTAACCATCTATGGTTCTCACGGTTGTGTTTGTTTTAGCCATGAACACCGCCTGGTTTCATGAGTGCTTAGAGAATAGGCCTTTACTTTCATTGCCCTTGAAGCAGCTTACACTTCACACTCACATAGGTGATTTCTATACGTGTAATCCTATAGACACACTATCTGGTCATTTCCTGCCAGACTTAGCAAATCATTAAAAAACTTCAAGCTTTATTAACTCATCAAAATGCCTTAATGCTTTACCTTGATTTCTGAACATTGTCTTCATCACGAGAATAGGTTGAGTTATTTGACAATGTTGAACCGTCATTCATAACTTTGTTTGATCTCTT
This sequence comes from Nicotiana obtusifolia, assembly GCA_002018475.1. Classification (NCBI taxonomy): domain Eukaryota; kingdom Viridiplantae; phylum Streptophyta; class Magnoliopsida; order Solanales; family Solanaceae; genus Nicotiana; species Nicotiana obtusifolia. The sequence goes on along the minus strand of MCJB01007814.1, from coordinate 63,169 downwards.
TGAACCTAGCTCTTGGGATCTCCAGTCTGCTAGGTAGAGTTACCGCCATAATGACTTGTCATAGGCCTTGATCCCATTCCCTTCGATGATCTCTCAACTGCCTTTCTAGATAGGCCTTTTGTAAGTGGATCCGACACGTTATCTCTTGATTTTACGTAGTCAATCATGATAACACCACTAGAGAGTAGTTGTCAAATGGTATTGTGTCTCCGTCGAATGTGACGAGATTTTTTGTTATACATAAAGCTCCCTGCCCTGCCTATTGCCGCTTGACTATCACAATGTATGCATATAGGTGCCAAAGGTTTGGACCAAAATGGAATATCTTCTAAGAAATTCTGGAACCATTCAGTTTCTTCACCAGCCTTATCTAAAGCTATGAATTCAGATTCCATTGTAGAACGGGCGATGCACGTTTGTTTGGATGATTTCGAAGACACTGCTCCACCTCCAATTGTGAAAACATATCCACTCGTAGATTTAACTTCAGATGATCCGGTGATCCAATTTGCATCACTATATCCCTCGATCACGGAGGGATATTTGTTATAATGCATAACATAATCTTTGGTATGTTTCAGATACCCCAAAACTCGTTTCATTGCCATCCAATGTATTTGATTGGGATTACTTATAAAACGACTCAGTTTGCTAATAGCACATGCTATATCTGGTCGCGTACAATTCATGATATACATCAAACTCCCCAATACTCTTCCATAGTCCAGTTGTGAGTCACTTTCACCTTCATTCTTTTGAAGTGCATAACTCATGTCAATTGGAGTCTTCGCAATCTTGAAATTCAAATACTTGAACTTGTCAAGTACTTTTTCAATGTAGTGAGACTATGATAATGCTAGACCTTGTGGAGTCTTGGGAATTCTGATTCCTAAGATCACATCAGCAACTCCTAAGTCTTTCATGTCGAATTTACTAGCAACATGCGCTTAGTAGCATTTATATCTGCCATATTTTTTCCCATTTTCAACATGTCATCAACATATAAACAAATAATGACTTCATGACCTGGAGTGTTTTAAATATAAACACATCTTGTCACATTCGTTGATTTTAAACCCACTTGCCAACATTGTTTGGTCAAATTTGGCATGCCACTGTTTGGGTGCTTGTTTAAGTCCATAAAACGGCTTAACAAGTTTGCACACTTTCTTTTCTTTACCCAGAACAACAAAATGTCAGGTTGTTCCATGTAAATCTCTTCCTCCAATTCTCCATTTAAAAAAGCTGTTTTAACATCCATTTGATATATTTCAAGATCATACACGGGCCGCCAGTGCCACTAACACCCTAATAGATGTTATCCTTGTTACTGGCGGATAAGTGTCAAAATAATCAAGGCCTTCCTTTTGTCTATAACCTTTGACAACAAGTCTTGCCTTATATTTGTCGATAGTGCCATCAGCTTTCATTTTTTGTTTAAAGATCCATTTTGAACCTAAAGGCTTATTTCCTGGAGGAAGATCAACCAATGTTTATCCAAAATTGATTGAATCTCACTATTAACTGCCTCTTTCCAAAATGCTGAATCAGAAGATGGCATAGCTGCTTTAAAAGTTTGAGGCTCATTTTCAAGCAAGAATGTCATAAAATCTGGTCTAAACGAAGTAGATGTTCTTTGACGTTTGCTACACCTTGGATCTTCTTCACTTGGATTATTTTCCTTTGGTTCTTCCCGTGGTCGTTTAGGTCTTTCATTTAACGACTCGCATTCAGTTTTACCCCGATATATGCTTTCAAATATCTGATTCAATTACTGTATTAACATGAATTTCAGGTTTTATCAGATTTATGAAAAAAAATCGACATGCTTTACTATTTGTAGCATATCCAATGAAAACACAATCCACAGTTTTTGGTTCGATTTTTACCCTAACTTGTACCTTTGCTAGACACCCACACACTTTGAAATATTTCAAGTTGGGTTTTTTTCTTTCCATTTTTCATATAGGATAGATTGCATTTCGCTGTGGGGTACTCTGTTGAGTATTCAGTTAGCTGTAAGGATAACTTCCCCCCACAAACTCTGCGGTAATCCAGAACTTATTAATAAAGAATTCAGCATTTCCTTTAATGTCTGATTTTTTCTTTCCGCAATTCCATTAGATTGAGGTGTGTAGGGGCACTAGTTTAATGGATAATTCATATTCCGAACATATTTCTGCAAACACAGATTCATATTCTCCACCACTATCACTTCTAATTATTTTGATCTTTTTATTCAATTGATTCTCCACTTCATTCTTGTATTTCTTAAGTGCTTCAATTGCTTCATCCTTACTATTAAGTAAATAAACATAGCAATATCAAGTACAATCGTCAATAATTGTTATAAAGTACTTTTTCCCACCTCGAGATGGTATCTACTTCAAATTACAAATGTCAGTATGAATTAAATCTAAAGGATTTGAATTCCTTTCAACAGACTTATAAGGATATTTTACAAACTTAGATTCAACACATATTTGACATTTTGATTTGTTACACTTGAATTTAGGCAATACTTCTAAATTAATTAACTTCCGCAAGGTTTTATAATTGACATCTCCTAAACAAATATGTCATAATCATTTGACTCCAATAAATAAGAAGAAGTTAAAATTTTATTATTATTGTCAACAACCATTACATTGAGTTTGAAAAGGTCCTCTGTGAGGTAGCATTTTCCAACATACATTTTATTCTTGCTTACAACAACTTTGTTAGATACAAATACACATTTGAATCAATTCTTAACAAGTAAAGAAGTTAAAACTAAATTCTTCCTAATAGTAGGAACATGAAGAACAATGTTGGCAATATCTTCCCATAACCCTCAATCTTCGCTGTTGCAATATTTCCCATGGAAAGCTCTTCTTTGGGACCAACATTAGAGTAAGTCGCAAATGCTTCTTTGACAGCACAAACATGTCGAGTGGCTCCAGAGTCAATCCACCATTCCTTTGGATTTCCAACTAGGTTGCATTCCGAAAGCATTGCATACAGATCATCGAGTCATCATTATTCTCCAATATGTTGGCCTGTGCCTTTTTCTTATCCTTTTTTGGGAGACGACAATCAGGGGCTTTGTGACCAGCTTTTCCACAATTGTAGCAGTTGCCCTTAAATTTCTTCTTGTTCTGCTCCTTAGTATGTCCAGAAGACCTCTTCCTCTTCTTATTTTTTAGAGCAGTCTCCTCAACGATATTAGATCCCATAATCGATGAATTTTCATGATACTTTTTCTCGGCTGTTTTGTTGTCTTCCTCAATCTTGGGACGAATCACAAGATGTTCCAACTTTATTTCTTTGCATTTGTGCTTAAGATAGTTTTTGAATTCTCTCCACGAAGGAGGCAATTTTTCAATCATTGCAGCCACTTGAAATGCTTTATTCACTACCATACCTTCAGCAATAAGGTCGTGAAAAATAAGTTAAAGCTCTTGAACTTGGGTTCTAACAGTTTTGATGTCTATCATTTTATAGTCTAGAAACTTGGTAACCACAAACGTTTCAAGCATGCATCTTCAGTCTTGTACTTCTTCTCAAGTGCGTCCTATAATTCTTTCAAAGTTTTCATAGCACTGTAGACATTGTACAAGTCATCCTCCAAAGAACTTAGGATGTAGGCTTTGCAAAGAAAGTCTTCCTATTTCCATGCCTCAACAATCATAAACTTCTCATTGTCCGGCATGTTGGCGGCAGGCATTGGAGGGTCTTCACTGGTGAACTTCTGCATACCAAGTATGGTAAGCCAGAAAAACACCCTTTGCTGCCATCCTTTGAAGTTGGCTCCGAAAAATTTCCCCAGTGTCTTGGCCGGTGGCTCAGCAATTCGGCTTGACGAGGCTGTTGTCGTTGCCGCAACAGTTGCAGAAGAATTTCCATTATCAATTGTCATTTCTCACTGTCAACCAAAAAAGAGTTAAATTAATTGCAAAAAATAGTACAGTACACAGTACTGTAATTAATGATAAACAATACGTTTAATAAATGAAAACCGAAGTTTTTATTAACAGTTTCACAAAAAATGATGAAGTTTTTAAGTACTTCAAATCGTTTATGAACTTTAATACCCCGATAAAGTTTTTATATCTTCAAATCATAATAGAAAAATTCAAAAGGAGTAGGAAACCACACAGGTTTTAATCTCTAAAAACAGAATACGGATTATAATATAAAAAGTAATTTCCTTAAGATTGTTATTGAATCTGTATTACCATAATAGATCATGAAACAGTAAATTTTTCTAAAACAGAAAACAGAAAATTAGTAGCAACAAATGCAGAAATAATCAACCAGAATCTGAAAAATAATCTCGGAATAAAATCAAGCTTGCTAAATGTACAGTGTGTCCTTAAGAAAATTATTTTCCTCAAGTACCCGAGGTGCTGAAGTATTATCCTCCTGGGATAAAACGATTTTATTCACCAGAGTGTTGGTATCAAAAATGCCGGTGAAACAGCGAACCACTCGAAGGCTGTAAACCACACTAGAATTTTAATTGTGCAGAAGAAGGAGAAGAAGCTCAGAAAATTTCGTAAGGAAAGATTCTGAGATCAAGGCATATTTATAGCCATTTTCTAGTACTGCTTCTGAAAAAGTTTGCAACCTTTCAGAAACAGCCATGTCTGTTGGAACAGGTCGGAACATTTCCCTTTTGAAATATTGTGGGAGAAAGAATTTAAAATAATTCGGGAAAGAAACGGGTCGGGTCGCGTTGCGAGACCTGGGCTATTCCGGGGTTAAATTTTCGTTAATTAATTAAAAAATTAAAAGAAATTTTGTCCAAAAAGATTAATCAATCAATCCAAAGCCAAAGCCGAAGCCAAAACCGAGCAACGACGATGACGATGTGATCTTACTTTCTTTCTAACCCATTTAATACCAAGAAAAGTGCTTTCTCAATAAAAGCACATTCACTTTTCTTTCCACCACCAATGAGGGACACTTGCTCTTTTCAAAGCAAAAGGGAGCACATTTTCCCTTCACTTTCTTCCCTCCAATTCTCATTCGTCAATCTTTTAATCCCAACAATAAATAATAAGTTCAACGTTCTATTTTTGTCACAACCCCAGGGTGTCGTAACGACACCTAGTCTCTAAGACTTGGTAAGCCTAACAATTTTGCAGAATAAATGAATATAAAGCTGAAACTCAAACCTTATCATCTGAAATAAATAAAGACTGCGATTCAAAATAGTTACAACTTCCAAAATCCGTTAGAAATAAGTCACAAGCTATAAAGAGAAATGCTAAATATCTCTATACATCAGAGTCCAATGATAATAAGGAAAACAACATAATAAGGATAGAGGGGGGACTCTAAAGTCTGCGGATGCTGGCAGATATACCTTGAAGTCTCCACGCGCGAGCTAGATCACGAATACTTAGTCTGGTAGGAAGAATCTGGATCTGCACAAAAAGATGTGCAGAAGAGTAGTATGAGTACACCACAACGGTACCTAGTACGTGCCAAGCCTAACCTCGGTAGAGTAGTGACGAGGTCATGTCAGGGCCCTATGGAAATAATAGGAAACATAAGGCAGAAGATATAATGATGTGATAAAATGACAGAGATGTGTAACACTAGAAATTCACAGAAGATAACAACTCGGAATCAAGAAGGCAATTACAACACATAAAGAAGCACAATCTTACAAGTTAAGCAACAACAACAATGCAACTAATAGAGGTAAACAATAAGGGGCAATCCCGAGGTACAGCCTCGTAGTCCCAAAAGTAAATATCTCACAACAGCATGGTAGAAACCTCGTGCAAACAATGCTAACTGCACGGCAGAAAACTCCATAATAACATTCCGCACAGCAGTAACCTCGTTCCATAATAACACTCTGCACTGCAGAAACCTCGTGCCATAATAATACTCCGCACGGTAGAAACCTCGTGCCAGAATAACACTCCGCACGGCAGAAACCTCGCGCCACAATCAAACAGTCACCTCAACCAAAAATCACGAAAACAACACATAATAATTGGAACAATAAAATTACAGCTAGAAATCCTACAGTTAAAGAATAAATACGAAATCAAGAAAACATGTATTTCAACTAAGCATGTTTCACAAACTACAAGTAAGATATAAGACACGTAGACATGTGATATTAGGCTAAACATGATGACGACACGTGCTAAAGTAACTCAATTAAGGGAATAAAAAGGAACTATTTAGCAAAACCCGAATTTTTCAACATTTAGTCCGTACTCGTCACCTCGCGTATAATAACAGGGGCACTTCCAAGGTACCGCCTTGTAGTTCCAAATCGTAAAAACAAATCACAGTCTTTTTTATATCACCGCGGGATCCTTTATATTTTGTTTTTGAAAATTATTTTCCCGAAATAGCATCCTGCGTTTTAGCCCACCTTATCTCACCACATGGCTTCTAGTAGTTCCCCTACTAGCCACGCGTATAAACCCACCTCATCTCAACGCATGCGTTTCAACACCCAAACTTCATACCACCGCATATGTATCAATAATCACAACGGCACGGCAGAAACCTCATGCAACAATAACAACCGCAATGCAGAAACCTCGTGCAAACAATAACAACCGCATGGAAGAAAGCTCGTGCAACAATAACAACAACATGGAAGAAACCTCGTGCAACAATAGCAACAGCACGGTAGAAACCTCGTGCAAACAACTAAACAATCACCTCAACAATAACATGAAAGAAAAAACACAACAACTTAATAAGTGATATTAGAAGGATAGCAATTTCAAGTAAAGAATTCTCACAGTTAAGTAATGAATATGAAAAGTAAGAAAATCAAGTAATTCAACTAAACATGTGATACAAGTTGCAAATAAGAGATAAGAATGAATTTTATGATTTAAGCTTTAAGTTAGAAGAGTTGACCAAGTTTGCCTTTTGTGAATTTGACCCCGGAGTGAAGTTTTGAGGGCTCCGTTAGGTTCGGATGGTGATTTTGGACTTGGGCGTATTCCCAGATTTGCATTTGGATATTTCTAAAAGTATTCGACGCTAATTGGCGAAAGTTGGAAATTTGAAGGTTTAGAAAGTTCATAAGTTTGACCGGTAGTTGACTTTGTGATATCGGATTCAGATTGTGGTTCCGGGAATTAGAATAGCTTCTATGTTATTTGAGACTTGTGCAAAATTTGAGTTCATTCCGAGTTGATTTGATATGTTTTGGCGCGAGTTTTGAAAGTTGAAAGTTCAAGAGTTCATTAAGTTTGATTTGAGGTGCGATTCGTCGTTTCAATATTGTTATGTGTGATTTGAGGTCTTGAGTAGGTCCGTATTATGTTATAGGACTTGTTTGTATATTTGAACGGGGTCCTGAGTGGCTCGGAGGAGTGGACGAGGTTCGGTTCGTTTGACATTTTTGGCTAAACTGGTGTGGCTGGGCTTCTGGTGTGACCGCACCTACAGAGCTATGGACATAGGTGCGGAGCCACAAAAGCGGCAGTGGAATCGCAGAGGCGAGAATGCTGCTGGGAGCAGGAGTCGCAGAAGCGGAGCTTTCTTAGCATCTGCGAAGGCGTAGGTGCGGTGAGTTTGGGTGCAAAAGAAGGGTCATGCCCAGGAGTGAAGAGGAGCTCGCACCTGCGATGTCGCAGAAGCGGATATTGTTCCGCAGGTGTGAGGGTTCGACTGGTTAATTGTGATCGCAGAAGCATGAATTTTGTCTCAAAAACGACGACGTAGAACCGACCCTTGGTTCGCAAAAGCGAAAATCTCTGGGCAAAAGTATATTTTCGAGGATTGGTCATTTTATTCTCTTTTTAGGATTTTAGAGCTCGGTTTGGGCGACTTTGGAGAGGAAATTCACCATGTGACTTGGGATAAGCATTCTTGACTCACTCGTGATTTTATTTCGTGATTCTATCTTCGTTTTTGTTAATTGTATTATGAATTATATAGAGAAATTGGGGGTTTTAGCCTAAAGTGTCTCAAAGTGAGTTTTGAGTTTTGGACGTCGATTCGGAGACGAATTTGAGTGAAACTAGTATGGTTGGACTCATAATTGAATGGGTTGCCAGATTTTATAAGTTTCGTCGAGTTCCGAGGCGTGGTCCCAGGTTGGACTTTTGGGTTGATTTTGAGCTTTGATTAAAGATTCAACCTTTATTGATTGTGTTTTGTTTTCTTTGGATTTATTTGATGTATTTGAGTTGATTTTGGCTTGTTTCGAGTCATTCAGAGGTCGGTACGCGCGGGATGGCATTTTTGGAGCATCGCTTGGCTTTCTCGGTATTGGATTTGGCTTGTTCGAGGTAAGTAACACTTCTAAACTTAGTGCTGAGGGTATGAACCCCTGAATATACGTGATATATGTTTGGTGTTGAGGTGACGCACATGCTAGGTGACGGGCATGTGGGCGTGCACCGTGTGAATTGTGACTCGGTTATTTCTATGGTACTGTGTAGTTACATAATCTTATTTGTATCCATAAAATCTCTACGTGCTAAAGTAATTGAGCTGTGATCCATGTCAGAAACCATGTCTAGGCTATATGCTTATCCTGTTGGGACTCACTAATGTTATTTCTGCTGTTGAGTTATTTGCTTACATAGTAATTACATACTCGGTCATACGCATTCATTTGCATATCATATCTCAGTCTCTGTCACCATTTATTGATATATCACATCATTATTTTGGGCTGATTTTTCATGACATTGTGAGCCCTAGAGACTGGAGAGATTGATGATTGAGTGAGTCCAAGGGCATGATGGTGACACTAGTATGGTTGGACTCATAATTGAATGGGTTGTCAGATTTTATAAGCTTAGTCGAGTTCCGAGGCGCGGTCCCGGCTTGGACTTTTGGGTTGATTTGAGCTTTGATTAAAGATTCGACCTTTATTGATTGTGTTTTATTTTTTTGGCTTTATTTGATGTATTTGAGTTGCTTTTGGCTAGTATCAAGTCATTCAGAGGTCGGTACGCGCAGGATGGCATTTTTGGAGCATCGCTTGGCTTTCTCGGTATTCGATCTGGCTTGTTCGAGGTAAGTAACACTCTAAACTTGGTGCTAAGGGTATGAATACCTGAATATACGTGATATGTGTTTGGTGTTGAGGTGACACACATGCTAGGTGACGGGCGTGAGGACGTGCACCGTGTGAATTGTGACTCAGTTATTTCTGTGGTACTGTGTAGCTACATAATCTTATTTATATCCATGAAATTTCTACGTGCTAAAGTAATTGCGCTGTGGTTCATGTCAGAAACCATGTCTAGGCTATGCTTATCCTGTTGGGACCCGCTAAGGTTATTTTTGTTGTTGAGTTATTTGCTTACATTGCAATTACATACTCGATCATACGCATTCATTTGCATATCATGTCTCAGTCTCTGTTGCCATTTATTGATATATCACATCATCATTTTGGACTGATTTTTCATGACATTGTAAGCCCTAGAGACTGGAGAGATTGATGATTGAGTGAGTCCAAGGACCTGATGGTGAGGATATTGATGGGATCGGGCTACATGCCGCAACAGGTGTTATTGATTTATGATGGGATCGGGCTGCACGCCGCAGCATTTTTTATTGATTTATGCCATGATTGGCTTTTTATAGCGCTTGACCTAAAGAGCCCCTCCAGAGTCTGTACACCCCCAATGAGCACAGGTACCTACTAAGTGCGAGTGCCGAGTGATTGGGAGGACTGAGTGAATTGATACTCTGAGAGTATGTATATGGTTTATCACTGAGTTGGATTACATTTGACATGCACACTTGACATACAGGCATAGAGATGCATTTTCCTCATGTTGTACGACATTGCGTCATTCATGACTTCACATACACATTGACATGTAGGCAGATGTACTTTCCTCATGCCATTTGAAAATGAAACATTTACCTGTTGAAAGTTTTGAAAAAAAAATTACAGTTGTACAAACGTACTCATATTTTGATGATTTCGATAAAAGATCTGGGTTTTCACTGACATACTTGAAAAGCATGCCTATTTTCCAGAACTGTGAACGAGCTAAGCACTATATTTCTGAGTTACTTCTTTTATCACTTCTATTATGTTGTTATGAACTCTTGTTGGCTGTTGGTGTTGTACTCCGACCTTTGTTCCAGCTCGTCACTACTTTCAACCTAAGGTTAGGTTTGTTACTTATTGAGTACATGGGATCGGTTGTACTCATACTACACTTCTGCACCTTGCGTGCAGATGTTGGATGCTGATGTTGATGTGCACGATGGGAGCTGGATTTGAAGATGTACCTACATTTCGGTCATAGCTGCCTCTTGATCTTGGTAACATTAGAATTTTAATCTGTTCATGTATATTTCAAACAGATGATGTACTTTATTTCATACCAGCTTTGTAAATTCTAAATCTTAGAAGCTCATGATTTGTACTACCAGTCCTTGGGAAATTCTTGTATAAAGCCGTTGTATTTTCATTTCTTTTTTTAATAAATCTCATTTAAATTGGATAGTTGTTAATTTGCTTAACTGACGGGTTGGGTTAAGTGTCATCACTACTAGATGGATTTTGGGTCGTGACATCTTCACACAATTCAAACTACGGTCAATTCCTAGAACTTAAACTTCCAATTTATGGACTATGTGTCCTATTTCACTCCGAAACCAAAAACCAAACCTTCCGGCAAGTCACATAATCATAAAATGAAATAAAGGGAGCAATAAATAAGCGTTCGGGACTAATACTCTCAAAACGACTAACCGCGTCGTTACAATTTTGATTTGATGTTCAACTCCAAATAGAGTTTCAAAAGAAACACCCCCCCCCCCCCCCCCC
>MCJB01007814.1:1728-35176 GCA_002018475.1 Nicotiana obtusifolia | reverse complement strand
CCCCCCCCCCCCATTCCTTCCACTCAAGGTAGATAATGAGGTTAATTAGTAAGCATCGTTGTGGCATGGCTGTAGCTAAGCAATAACCGAGTTATGAAAAACAGTCTGTTCAATATAAGCAGCCGAAAAATTAGACAACTGTACACATATACGGAGTCCATTAAAGAAAGAAACCTTTACATTGCTCTCTCCTTTGCTCTGCTCATGTTCCTCCACTTATCTTTAAGGTCCCCGGTGGTCCGACCTTTCAGGAAAACATCACATCCAAATTCCAAAATCTTCCTCCATCTATCAGGAAAATGTGAGAATTGTTGTACTCCCTCCTGCAGCAGCAATGGCAAAGACTAGTACCAAAAGATAGCCAAGGGAAAAGTACTGACTACAGTAATTGACTAAAATTGATGTTTTTCCTAATATATGCAACACAAAAGGAAAAGGATAGCTGCATGTATATTCCTCCAGCACTCAGGTAAAACCAACAAAAAAACCCTTATTATTCCCCCACACAGAGAAAGAGGTGAATCCCCCTTATATTAGAATAATTGGGGTGCCTTCTTACCAGCTTTCAAGGAGAGAACTAGCATAAGCAGAAAACAAGCAAAATTTAGACAGAAAGAAGATGCATGTACCTTTAACGTTTCCTCCTCTATCTTTGTCCATTGGACCTTCTTCCTCCTTAATTGAGGTGTTATGGGAAAGGTACTGCAAATAAAAAAGAACAGCAAAAGGTAGAAGTCATAACCAAAACACAATCAACTGCCTGATAATAATGATTAACAAAATGCTTTGATTCAATGCAAAAAGAAGTAGGAAAAAAAAAATGCAGACACTGGAAAATATAAATAAAATGGATGACACATTTGAAAGAATGCGTGGAGTGACCATATGATTTGCATACTTTGGGAAGTGCATCAGACTTACTGCTTCTTCTCTGGATTCCTAAATTGTACACGATATCTGGAACCAATCTCATCTTCTTCAGAATTTTCTTCTATAGAAGAACTTCCTTGACACACAGGTTCATGAGAAACAGGTGGTTGAGGTGGATGCATCTGCATGAGTTCAGCATTCGTATAATTTCTATTAACAGGACCACTTCCCGCTTCTTCAGCCTTCTTCAAAGAATTCTTGTTTCCATTCCCATTATGACACAACTCTTCGTCCTCTCTGGACGGATTCTGCTTAGATCTATGACATCTAAGTTCTGATCCTTCAGGTTGTTGACCAGCTACCAAGCATTGGTCAGATGCAGAAGCCTCTGCTTGAGGTGTACCCGTCTGCATGACTTGAACTCCATCGGAATTCCTGTCGACTGGAGCACTTCCTGCTTCTGTAACCTCATTCAAGGAACTCCTCCCATTCTCATTGTGGCATAATTGCTCATTCTTATCCTCTCGAGATTGATGCGGTTTCGTTCCTTGTGACTTAGGTAGTGACTTCTTTGATTGTTGTCCAGCTCCCGAGTCAATAAATGCAGCCAAATGTTTCCTAGCAAGTGAGACATTCTTCTTACAGTCCAGGTATTCAGAAATTGCTCGAGAATATGCACAAAAGGGGCAGTAAAAGTTCCCTTTGTAATCAAAGTTGGGCACAGATCTCAAGCAACTTTCATGAACCATCAATTGGCAGGTGTCAGAACTACAGACAAATAATTTCCCCCCTACATTACACTTCACACAAAGATTAAGCTCACTACAATCAGCATCTGCCAAAGAATCTTCACCCTGAGCACATTGCGAGCTCAAGAAATCATTCTTCTGTGTAGCAAGAGCAGTGCTCTCGTCGTGATACTCATCAGTATCACTAGAGAACTCAAATTCATGACTTTGCTCAATATTCTCTTTGGCTACTTTAGAAGGCTCACCATGTTGCAAATCTTGTGCAAGATTAAACTCCAGGTCATGTTTGGATCCATGAGTGCGAGAATCTTGTTGCATCACCAGCTGGCATGAGCCACTGGATGTTCCAAGTTCAGCACAACCATTGCTGCTACGTCCAATATTTTGGAACTTTTTGTCTGTGCTCATTCTTTGAGGCAAGAGCTCATTGTGATTAGAGTCATTTCCATGTAAACCACTTCTTGATGCAGCATGCTCAGCACAACCATCATTCAGGCCTCCATTTGCTTCGAAAGCCCCAACTTGAGCTTCATCTTTCGAGTTCCCGTTTTGAACAATAGGTTGACTTCCTCCAGATGATTCTGCTGGGAATGCATCTCTCCCAGACAATCGCAAATCAGGAACTGTGTTCCGAATGGGACTAAAGACAAACTGCTTAAACTTCTTGGCAGCCTTAGCACAAGGACCAAAACTGTTCTCTGATATGGCTTCAGTTTCATTGACTTCTACTTCATGAGCAGTGGAGGCATCGATACTCCTCTTAGCACGTACCAGAGCGCTTCCTAGCTGACTTTTTTGCTTGCCATTTTTATCGGCCTGGGTCCTCCAAAAGGTAGGAGTAAGGTCAGCGTACACATTACCCTCCCCAGACCTCGCACTGTGGGAATATTCTGGGTATGTTGTTGTATTTTTATCGGCCTGCGTAAAAACATCCGAGTTCCTAGTTGGTGCAACATGTTGGGTATTTGTGCCTCCTACTTCATGTCCCTGCTTAAAGCCATCAGAATCAACAGCATGAACAGGAACACTATCTCTGGAGTGATTCCCGAACTCTAGTCGACTTCTTTCTTTCAAGAATCCAGAAAGAGGACTGGTAGAATCTACAATGTTATCTTTAAGCTGTTTATCAACAGAAAATAAAGTAAATCCCAGATAATAAGACAGATATATTTTCAATATGTTCCAACTTCTCAAATTCAAAGCATTATTAAGACTAGCTTACTTGTTTCAAAAGACACTTCGGCAGGAGAGATCTCTTTTTCATAATGAATGACCGAACATCCCATTTCAACATCTCAGGCGCTGCTGTTTTTAAATCTGATGCAGAAGCCTAATAATATTTACATGCAAATACAAAACTAAGCATGTGTAAAACAGGAGTACTTAAAACACTAAAGGAGACCATTTCCCTTGTTAATGGGTCCCTTGCTTAGATCTTTCAAATAACTGAATCAAATAGTCCACTCTGATAAGTAAAAGACAGAATTCATTACCTCCAACATTATGCGGCGAAGGACATCTTCACAGCTCTTTGATGGATCAAGTTCAATATTGGCACCAGGAACTGAAGCAACATTATTTGCTTTCGGGATTCTCTGGACAAATAAGCTCTCTAAAACTCTCAAGGAAACCATTTCCCTAGCATTTCTCCCCAGATCATCGGAAATTTCAGGAGTCCTCTTAACCAAATCTGTTATGCATGAACCACTAATGTCAAACAATTCTGATGCCCACAATTTAACAACAGCTTCTACGCAATAAAGCAATTGTAAATTCACACATACTGATGAGTAAAGATGTATCTATTTCATTGAAGCTTGCTAGTGCTTCAATCACCCAAATCCAGGGTACAGATGATGTACAGGAACGCTTGGTATCCATGAAAGTCTGTTGCAGTGCTTCAGAAACCATAAATTCGCTAAGCCAATTCCCAGCTACCTCATACTTTGCTTATGAAGCTGTTTGACATAGAGATAGAGGATGACAGTGCGATGAATTCATAATACTGACACAAGAAACAATTATATTAGATGCTTGCACCCATTAATTCAATATCCAAATGACATTCGTTTATGATTTTTTTTTTTCCCAACTGGATAAATAATAAAACTTTATCTAAAGGCCTCAAACAAGGCCAAAATACATGGAGGCTTTATTGAGGAAGAGCAAAACATGACTGATAAACATAATCAAAGAATTCCTTGAGCAAGCGAAAATAGGATATAAACACTTTTTCTTGATTTCTTAAGATGCCAGCTCCCCCATCAAAGCCTATTCAAAAACTGAAACTGGAAACATAAAATTGTGTAAATCAGTGAGTATTTGCTAGAAAACTCAAACCTAACAATCCGAGCTGGCATATAGGTTTAAATCGAAACAATGAAACAATACGTAATACTACAGCTTCTTGGGTCAAAGATTTCCTCCTCGTCCTACCAGTGCAATTTCTTCAATAGCTTGTTTTCATTCACTAAATAGTAAATACTCACCTCTATAAGTTTCATCAACCTTGTAATCAGTGAATTATGAGATTTGGGAAAGAAAGAAGCACTATAAAACGACGTTATGTTTCAACTAATTAAATCATACTTCTACACTAGTCCTTTCTTCCAAAACTGAAGTTCGTGCTTTAATTTAGTATGACCACTGGAAATCAGAAATGGATACATCTTTTTTATGTTGAATCAAGGAATATTATTAGAGTAAAATAAACTGTGTGTGTCTCTACCATATTAGTCCTAGCACTACATACTAGATAGAAATGCCCGGTCACCACTCACCATAACATAAGATCCTACTCTGCTTGTTTAAGTCAACCCAGATTGCAATGGTCATCCATTATAGTTATATGCATAATACATTCAAGTACATATTGAACAAAGAAAAAGATAACATGGAAAACAGAAAAAAGTTCAAAATAATATGTTCTCAAGCACCTAAGGGTGTGGTCTAGTGGTCAATGAAGTGGGAGTAAAAAACACTAGGTGACATCTTCCCATCTGCCCAAGCCTCGGTGGGCAGAGTTACTCGGTGCCTGTATTTGTGGGAGATAGCAGGACCCGGTGAAATAGTACAGGTGCGCGCAAGCTGACCCGAACACTACCATCATAAAGAAAAAGTTCTCAACCCCCTCTCGGGAAGGCAAAAATTTAATTGGGACAACAAAAGAAAAAAACATGAGTATATGACCATTTAGCTTGGAAAAGTATGAAAGTAAATAAAGCTGGATCCTTTCACATGTTTAGCATTATAAATAACATAAGAACTAAGATAAACTAATAAGACGAATCTCAGTTGTCGCTACACAAAATCCATACCATAAGCTGCTTCTGTAAAACGGTGAAGAACTAATTACTTAAATGCTTTACTGTTCTAATTTCAAAATTTATACACACATGCAGACAGATACATGAAGAGATATTCTTGAAAACTTAATTTGAAATGAATTTAACGATAGGCTAATATCAGAATTGAAGCTTCTCAAGTTCCTAATTTCCCCAATTTCTCAATTGATTCAAATTGCAACAGTATAAAATTGAAATACAAATAGAAAGAAAAAGATTAGATTTTTTAGAACCTTCAGTTTCAATTCGTGTCTATGTAAAAAAGCGGATGAATCACTTTGTTCCCAAGTTGCAGAGCTCCCATTCAACCGTTCAAATCTTTATAGTTACCGAAGCAGGAAAATGAAAACGAGGAAGGAAAAGTATTAAACTGAAAAAATAAAAAATAAAAACACATTTGGAAAAGAAGTGGGCTTCGGGTCGTTGGGTCGGATCCTCGTTCACAAGATCCGAAAACCAGATCAAGTGTAAAAGATGTATAAAAATCGTAACACTACAAATAAATTTGTAAAAAGACAAAATGTGTGGTAAAAAGGGGGAATTTTTGGTCCTAAGCTAAATAATAGTCCTAAACTAATGCTGGTCCAACGGGACCGCCCGGACGGGACAAAATTATCAGGGCGGAACGAGATGGGGCGAACTTTAAATGGGACGGGATAAATGAGATAATCCGGTAGGTCCATTTCATCTCACTACCAAACAGGATGGGACGCGACGCGATGTGGGCTCTAAGTGCTCCGTTTTCAAAAAAATTATTTTAAATAGTTAAGTAATAAATCTGGCAACGATTATTTTTTATAGATAGCAACGGTTATTTTTTTAAAATTGACAATGATTAAGTTTTTAAAATTTACAACTGCTAGTTTTTTAACTTTTTTTATAAACTCAAAACTTTATAAATTATTAAAAACTAAAAAAAATTTATAAAATATTAAAATAAAAGCCTTGTAACGAAATATTAGTAATTATAATAGACTTATAATTTAATTAATATAATCTCAAGCTATAAAGTAACTAAGTAAGACAATTCATAAAAAAAAAAAAATCAAGGCTAAAGCCTTTATATTACAAATTTCACATACAAATACATGTCTTTTGAAGAGCACCTAATCTATGCAACCACCATCTAGGAAGGTTCTGTTTGAACTAGGCCTCTTAGTAGCTAATTATAAATTATCATAATAATATTTGTAAGCTCCTATATAGCTTCATTGTAACTGATCTATAATTTCTGAGACATTGTTCTGGAATTGGTAATGTTGCTTGATGTTCCATGAGTTCCATGCCGTCATCGCTCTCAGTGCAAAGTATCTCATTGTATTCTTCTTCTTACCTAGTGGTTAATTTTTCAAAATCAAGATTTATTCTTTCTGACATGAGGTACAGGGGGTAAAGCTCCAAACCGAGATTGACTTTGAGTTGGAGCTTGTGCTGCTGGACTAGTGGGTGTTTGATCTAATTCTTCTTCCTCATTAAAGTTATCATTGCCAAATTGTCTTTGTAGAGTTTCATGATCTAGTTGTTCTCCTAAATTAATATTATAAAATGCGGGGGGTTGAAAAAATAAAGTTTCATCAATACGAGTCCATTCATCTATATGTTTTCTAATCCTAGGAGATGGATTATGATTAAGATTACTACAACTAGCACCTTTACTACTTTTTTAAAATGGGTTGGTTATGCCAAATATACTTTTGGGAATCATAATTTAAATACAAAAATAGATTAGAAAAGTTAACATAAAAATTAATCGCACAGATGAAACAGGAAAATATAACATATAAAGTAAACACAAAAATTAAGCACTAAAATGATACACAAAAACTAAATATTAAAATTAGAAGATGGAACGAGTACAACGTGATTAAATATTAAAACTTGAAAAAATTGCTCCAAATACTTGATAAACTTAGAGGTATCTACAGTTAAAAATAGGGTCAGAGTGTAATTTAATAAACTTAGGGGTTAAATTAAATAGTTTTTTGGGGGAGGGGAATAGGGGTGTTTTGGGGGGAGGGGGGGATAGTAGCCAAAAATAACCGTTTATAGCCGATGCCAACGGCTAATTTTGAAACAAATTCCGTTAGCCAACGACTCTTTTTTGGAAAAAATAAAAAAAAATTCACACGGACTGGCGGGACGGGACGGGACCTTAATGGACCAGCCCATCAAGACAAAATGGGCAGCCCGTCCCATTTCATGTCCCATTTAATATAGTTCTAATCCCGTTTAATATTTAGTGGACCGGATCAGAACGGGATCGAAATCGAGATCGGACTGGGATGGACCGGACAGACCTGTCCTGTTGGACAGCCATACTCTAAACTAAAGGGAAAGTGAAAATTATTAACGGAGTAATAATGAGATTAACTATAAGTGAACCAGGAGATTGATTTTATATTCCATTATCAATGTTCTTTTTATTTTATGGTCCTTTTCACACGAAATTGGTAAAATGTAGTAATATAAAAGATTGATAAATGACATATACGAGCTATTTGTGTGATTATTTTCTTTATTTAATTGTAATTAGTCATAAAAGATTGTGCTTTCTCCTTCTAGAGATCGATTGTATGGCTTAATACAAATGTTCTTTTACTGAGCAGTATACAATTCTTTTTATAGGAGATCAATAAAAATTAACATCAGAGATTGATAAATAAAACACATAATATTTTTCTTTAATTAATTTCTTTTATTTAATTTAATAGTTTTATAGTACGCGCTTTGCGTGTGTTTCCCATACCAATAAGAAATAATTATTAAAAAATCACAAGTATTATTAAACAATGTCTTTATGATCATTATTATATAAGATATAAAATATGCTATGTTGTTATATCCCACTTAACCTCTCTTTTATTAATCTTATATTCATAATATCATAATACAAAAAAATAATAAATTATTTATTACTTAATTAGTTGTCAATTTTGGTCGAAGGGGTTTTTTTTAATGCAACTAAGCGCACAATCTTTCAATTGGTATAAACGAGGTATAAAAACTTTATGCTAATCATCGTGTAAGGAATAAATCATTTTTCTAATTTTTTTGGACAATACAAAAATAAAATCTAATTTTAAGTTATCAAGATTCTAA
This sequence comes from Nicotiana obtusifolia, assembly GCA_002018475.1. NCBI lineage: Eukaryota > Viridiplantae > Streptophyta > Magnoliopsida > Solanales > Solanaceae > Nicotiana > Nicotiana obtusifolia. The sequence continues at coordinate 27,114 of MCJB01007814.1, read as the reverse complement.
AATAAATATTTTATGTAGAAAATGAAGTTAAGTGCTTTATAAAAAAATATAATTAAAAGTTTAAAATGTTTACCTCATACCATTAAAAGTTTAAAATTTGATTTAAAGTCCTAATATTACGAAAAATTAATATAGAAGGAATTATAGTTATTCTGGATAGTCAAATAAGGAAATCTTTTTATGTATAAAGTCCTAATATCATATTTTTTTACGTAAATCAAATGAGGAAATAATTAAATAATTATTCCTATATAATAGGAAAACAATTAAATTACTATTCCTAAATGTTAAAAAATAATTAAATTACGATTTTGTCTAATGAGGAATCTATTTTCAAAGAACAAAAAAGAGAAACGATATTTCGTTAAAAGCCAACTTTTAATATAATATAGATGGATAAATGTATGTACGTCGTTTTACTCAAATATCATTATTTACTCTTTCTTTTTTCTTTTTTTTTTGAGGGGGGAGGGGGGAAGAAAATGCATTTGATATCTTCTTGTTGGGCTTACATAGCTGAGACCCTCTCATCTCTCGACATTGTCTACTTTTCTTGTCAATTGTATAAATAGTTACTCAGTAGAGCGTAATCTCTTGACACAATTAAACAAAAACATAATATCTTTGGTTTTCTTAATGAAAAGAGCAGTGCTACATGTTCACAGTGGCGGATTCAAGATTTCAAAGTCGTGGGTGTTCGAAGATAAGAAGAGGGAAAACAAATTTAGTTTGTGGGTGCTTACTCAATGTTTATCTAAGTTTTTTATTAATCGCCTATGTAAATTTACTAGATCTAGTCAAAGACAATGGGTGGTTGAGCACCCATAATGCTATATGTAAATCCGTCATTACATGTTCACTTGATCACTTCTTTGATTCCTAAAAATAGATTATTTATGGTCAATAACATATATCAAGGACCAAAATACATAAAACCTTATAAATAAGGGACTATTTTGTTTTTTCTTCTTCTTACGAAACAACTTCCAACTGTATTATTACTTCAAAAAGCAACATAGTTTTTCTACTCTACTATGAACAAAACCAAAAAGAAAATTTTTTCGAAAAATAAAAGAAGGAAAAAATGATAAATGGACGTTGTGCCTAACTCAACCCCAAAAGCTAGCTTATGAGATGAGGATTGCCCAAGACCATATAAAGAGACCAAAGACCTAAAATCCCACCAATGTGGGACAACTCAACACACTCACTCACGCCCAGGCCTGCACTCTGGAGCGTGGACAACATAAATGGGGGCCCAACATCAGTAACAATAATTGGGATGAGCCTGGCTCTGATACCATGATAAATGGACCTTGGGCCTAACTCAACCCCAAAATCTAGCTTATGAGATGAGGATTGCTCAAGACCAACCAAAGACCTCAAATCCCACCAATGTGGGACAACTCAACAAAAAAGACACACAATCCCTTCTAACAAGAAAATTGAAAATTTTGTATTCACTTGCTAAAATTGAACCGGTGGGAATCCTTGTTTGATTTTTTTTTGAATATTCTCCTTCCTTGATATTTCAGGTGCTCGTTTGGAAGCCGAAAAAATTGCTAAGAAATAGAAGTGGAGTAACATGTACTACCTTAGAGTTGGGGGCGGAGAGGAAAGGAGAACAGGAGGGATAGAGATGTATGTGGAGAAGAAAAGGCGAAAGCGAAGAATGGTAGTGATATTACATATTGATGTTGTATGATGGAAAAGAAATTCCAATGACTCCACCAACATATTCAACCTCCGAATTGGTGGTACGTAGATCATAAGCGGCGTTGCTAAGTATGCCACTGTAAATAATTGCAGCATTTTTCTTGAAAAAGTAGAAACGATAGGATTTGTGTTAATGAATTCGGACAAAATGAGAATATGCACTTTGTCGTTACATGTTAGCTCTAACAAAAATACAAGTTACATATTAGCTCGAACAAAATGTAATATCACACTTTGTATGGTGCGAAAAATGAATGGAATGAAAAAGTAAGATACGATGTGTGAAAGATTGTGAGAGTTTGGCTCTCTGCTTGGTTTTTATACAGAAAATGAACTTTGAAAGGTCAAGGGGAATAGGATATTGCCCAAGGGGCGAAGTTGGTGTTATCTGATTAGTTTATGTATATTTTAGAAAATATTGGACGGCTTTTTCAGAATATTCACCTAAAAAGTTTAGGTATTAAAGATAAACATAAAGAAAATCATACAAGGACAGCCTATCGAACTAGAAAATTTAAAGGGGGGAAAATGAAATAATAAAACCATAAGATTTTCGCACTCATAAACAAATTAGTGAAATAAAACAAAATGATAAAATTTTCGTATGCATAAACAAAATAGTACTACATTAAATTCTAAATGATCGGGGGAAAAAAATCGATCTTTTTTATTTTTAAAATCCAGTATAATCTTCACCAATAATATACGTATATTTGTACATTTGAGCTCGTAAAATATTCTTAACTCCAATCTTCTAATTCCAATAAGAGTAAAACTAATTGTAATTTGTTGTCATTATATTAAGTAAAACACAAAATAAAAACTTGATCATATCGATATCTCATGTTTTCTCTCCATAATGGAACAAAAGATAGAAAAGAAAAACTATTTACAACATTCAACATTTTTCTAACTTTGAGTTTGGAATTGAGACAAAGCAATTATATATCTTGTTCATTTTATCATATACCACATATGGTCATAATTCCTCTAATTTTAATTTCAAAATTAGCGTATCTCTGAATGGACGAGCCCCTTCAACTTCGAAGCAACTTTCTTTATACTTTCCTTTGGGGGTCTACGATGTGATACTAAAGTATGACCAGAGATACGTGCTAATTATGGGCCTTGATAACTTTAGCACTTAATTATATCATCCCTCATGTAAACAATCCGACATAAATACTAGCAAAATGGAACTTTAAGTAAAAATTTCAAGGTATGTTATTAGATAGATGCATATCCAATATTAGAAAGTATATCCATTATTAGAAAGTAGAATGATTGGCACATAATCGAGTGACTTTCTCTCACGTTTGGGTTTCCATTTGCTAAATATCACAGAGGTAGTGTCGAGGAAATTATACAAAGAAGCCAACTAGAGAAATAACCAAGTCAAATAAGTCATTACTTCGAATATAGGGATATTTCTCGGAAAATGCTTATATACCTGAAAATAACTATTGTGAGAACTCTTCCAAGAATTTTACTGTAATCTCTATCTCAATCTCTAGCCAAGATGTCAATGTACGATTGCAGTAGAGTAATTACACAAGAATACTAACTGATAACTATCCTATGTAAAACTCTTGGAAGAGTTCTTGGTTGCGTGAGCACTATATTTAACATATTGCAATGCTCTCTTTTTTTTTTCTTTTTTNGGGGGGGGAGGGGTTTACATAACTTGAGATGGTCATAGATGACTTTAAGATTTAGCAAAAGCTGAAGTACCCAATTCCATGAAATTTCTCACAAATATTTAACTATAAGAAACTCAAAAGAGAGAGCTACATTTTGAGCTGAAAGAGCTTATAATAATATCCAAACAACAGCCCAACTCCTTATGAAATTAAACAAATGTCAACAGAGAAAACCTAATACAAGCATTTCGGATATCCAAAGGAGGATCTATAGAGCATATATTCTGAAGCAAGGCTATAGCAAGTATAAAATACCCCTGCAACAATTACCTTTTTGTGACAGTATATAGGTGTAAAGTTAGTTTAAATATATATTTCTTAAAAAATCAACTCTATATATAATTCAGACAAGAAAACTGATACCGGCAGCATATTCCTTATGAGGATTTCATCACTCATTTGATAAGAAAATAAACTTAACCTAACAGTTAGTTAATGACCGTAAAAATTGTTCAAGATCATATATGAAGTTAAAGGAGGAGCGAATGAGCATGTAAACAACTTTTGGTCCGGATGTATTCACTGCATTCTATCTGAATTATATTTAAATTGTTAAAAATTTGTATAGTAAAAATCTAGTCTAATTAGGCGCCTATTGTCATTTGTCACAAGAAGATAATAAGTCTAGTGCATTTTCAAACACTCACTGTCGTTGACTAGAAATTCTAAATTCACCTATATGGATGTTTTACTTTAAGCATCATAATACACCTTTAACTTAAAGAAATTTTTTGGTTAAAGATATTCTTTAGGACTTCAAACATGATAAGATCCGTATTAGCACTCAAGGCATGAAGGAATAGATGGATTGTCCTTTCCTGTCCTGAAAGTTGATCCCCGTTGTCCAAAAACAACAAAGGTTCTAAAAGTTAAGTAAATGGCGGGACACATTTCAAAATGGATATCAAAAGCTTGAAGTGCTTCAAGAGGACGTGGAAACCAAGTTTCAAGACATTTTATTTTATTTTTGACCTAATTATATTTTAAATGCCTTATTAGAGGTATTTTAGATAATATAACGTATCCTTTAGCCTTAGTATAAATATAAATATCTCTTTTCCTCATATAGTAGTAGATTGTCTACTACTATATCTCTTGCATCTCTCTTTGAACCTTTTCCCCTTCGATTGATTATAGTAATTAATTGTTAATTTAATTGCTAGATTATCTTTTCTTTCTTCTAAGTCTCTTCCCCCTTCCTTTATATTTCTAGATTTATCGTTGTCATTGTTATTTGATTATTTATTAATTCATTGCTTCCCAATAAGGTCATAGAAAGGTAAGACTCAACAGCTAAAATCTTTTTATCCTAAATAATTTTACTAAACCGTGAATGTGTGACTTGGATAAAGAGGGAAGATACTTCAGGGGTCAATTTCGTCTGTCTCACGGTTTTGGGCTGGTTTTAGTGGCCCAAGTTCACCTTCTTTCTAGGACGGATTAATTCGGGTTATGCTCCAAGTAGCCCATCAATGATGCATCACACTTTCAAGTCGTTAAACAACAATAATAAGAGAGTAGTGTATATGCCGACTTTATCCCTACCTTGTGAAGGTAGAGAGGTTATTTCCGATAAACCGTTGGCTCAAGGAAAGCATAATCCCAGCAGTCATGAAAAAAAATACAGCAGTTGAACTTTCAAGTCATTAAAGTTGAACGAATTGAATGGATTATATTTTTATGAATTAAATTTGACACCCTAAAATTTCTAGACTATTGAAGACCATAATAAAATGTTTCCTATTTTGCCTTCCTTATACAGGACGTGGTTGTTGCGGAAGATCGTGGGTTAATTAGCACACAATCAAAAACAAAACAAATAGAAAAGAAAAATCAACACAAGGATTTAACGAGGTTCAGCTAAGCCTAATCCTCGGGGCAGAAGCAGAGAGAGTTTTCCACTATGAATGAGAAGAAAAGCACAATACAATCTATAAAATCCCTAACTACAACCCCTATATATAGATCCCAAATAGTCTCAAACCTATAAGAGAAAAGTTTCTCAATTTAACAAGGACAATAGATTTTCCTTTCCTAAATCTATTAGGACAATGGATTTTTCTAAACCTATAGGGATTATGGATTTCCTAAAACTACAGGAAAATAATTCAAACAAATCTTCCCTTAGCTTGAAATCTTCATCAATAGGAACAACGTCTTTCTACCTTGCCCTTAGCCCTCACGAGGGCTCTATCCCTTGCCGTACACATCAACCAAGTCTAGGCAACGCCTAAACTTATTAAGGGACTCAATCTCTTTAGCCATAGCACTAATCCATCGATTTGGCTCTATACCCGGAATGACTTTTGGATAGCTATAACACTCAAAAGCATCAACGGTCTCTGCAACTGCCAAAGCAAATCCCACTGGATTTGTATATCCAAGAAGATTCCTATCAATTACGTTTGCAAACCTTTGCGGTCGGTTGATCGCTCTTTTCTCTCTGCCTGTTGCAATGTTATATGGTTGTTGTTGCACAGGTGCATTAAGATTATCATCTTGATCAACATTTAGCACCTCATCCACTTCCTCTTCTTTAGAACTACAGGGCTAAGTTAGTGGAGATTCAATTTCTAGCTCTATGCGGTCACTGACACCACGATCTGTTTCTTCTATTGCCTTCTCCCTCTAACTGTCCAGTTGCATACCCCAGAAATATGCACTTCTTTGCCCTCGGCTCAAGTTTTTCATCCCTCACATGAGCATAAGAAGGACAACCAAATATCCTTAAATTTGAATAATCAGCAAGCGAACCGGACCATACCTCAAAAGAAGTTTTGACTCAATAGTGGTGGATGGAGATCTGTTGACCAAATAACAAGCTGTATTGATTGCTTCAGCCTAAAAATCCTTGCTAACACATGAGTATGAAAGCATGCTCTGTGCCCTATCACAAAGCGTTCTGTTCATACGTTCTGCAATACCATTTTGTTGTGGTGTTTAGACACAAATGCGGTGTCTCGCTATGCCCTCTCTGCTGCAAAAATTATCGAACTCAGAATTGTAAAATTTCAACCCATTGTTAGTTCAAAGACGCTTAACTTTTCTTTCTGTCTGCCTCTCAACCATCGCCTTTCATTTAACAAATATCGAAAATGCCTCATGTTTTGTTTTCAGAAAATACACCCATACACTCTTAGAAGGAACTCTGTTTGGACCCCACAAGCCTGAATATATATAATCTAATTTGTCTCTGGTCTTGTGCTCGGCCTTCTTGCTGAACTTTACTCCATGTTACCAAACACAATGCTCACAAAAATTCAAAACTTGATTTTTGTACCCATTCAGCAAATTCTGCTTACTCAATAAAGACAATCTCTTATCACTCATATAACCAAGTCACAAGTGCCATATCTGAGATTGATTCAGATCACTTTTCCCAGAAGCTACAGCTACACTGACTTGAAGATGATAGAATTTAGAATGCAGTTTACCTTTTATGAGTGCCATGGAGTCTTTACACACTTTAAGTATTCCATTCTCAGAGTGAAATTTATACCCTTGATCATCCAAAGTCAAAAGAGAAGTCAAATTTCTCTTTATCCGAGGAACATGCCAACACTCAATATTTCTGATAATTCCATCGAACATTCTCAATTTGATGTTACCAATTCCCTCTACTGGTAATTAATTATCATCTCCCATGTAGACAGTCCCACTCATTTGCTTGTAAGGTGCAAACCAATTCTTGTGTGGACACATGTGAAAAGTAGCACCAGAATCAAGAACCCAAGAATTTTGCCCATGACTGGAACTCACAGCACAGACTTCCCCTATGTAGTCACTATCATCAGAATTATTACCAGTGTCAACAATATTTGCCAAATTATTTATTTTCTGCTTCTTTCTTTTCTCCTTCAGCTTAGGACAATCTCTCTTGTAGTGACCTTGCCCCCCGCACTCATAACAGTTTTCTTCCTTGCTCTAGACTTTGATCTGGCTATTAATTTTTTTCTGTTAAAGTCCTTTGTTGTGTTCTTCCTCTAATCACAAGACCCTGACCCTCAATTCTACTGTCTGGAAAGCTCTTTTTCAACTCTTTAGATTTTAGTTCATTACTAACATCTTCCAGTGAAATACTGTCTTTCTCATATAGCAGCATATTGGCAAAAGTATCATAAGACGGTGGTAAAGAACATAACACAATCAAGGCCTGATCCTCATTCTCAACTTTGATATCCACGTTCTTCACGTCCATTATAATTGAATTAAACTCATCAAGGTGAGTTTTAACAGGTGTACCTTCGTTCATACGGAGATTGTATAACCTCTTTTTCAAGTAGATTTCTTAGAATACAGATCTTCCAGCTTCTTCCATGTTGTTGCTGCAGAAGTTTCTTCAGTATTTTTCTGAAGAACGCTATCTGTACCGCTCATGAAAATCGCACTCAAAGCCCTCTCCTTCACGTCTACCTTCTTTGTCTCTGTCATCTCTTCAGGAAAATCCTCATCAATTGCCTTCCATAACCCTTGTAACACCAGGGACGATTTTCTCCTAATCGTCTATAGACTGAAACTAGAACCCTTGTCAAATTTTTCTACTTCGTACTTTATTGAAGAATATGAAGTCATCTTAACCTAGATTATATGTAGAAACCCGAACCTTGCTCTGATACCAATCGTTGCAGAAGATCGTGGGTTAACTAGCACTCAATCACACACAAAGCAAATAGAGAAGAAAAATCAATATAAGGATTTAATGAGGTTCGGCTAAGCCTAATCCTCGAGGCAGAAGCAGAGAGAGTTTTCCACTATAAATAAGAAGAAAAGCACAATACAATCTATAGAATCCCCAACTATAACCCCCTATATATATATATATATATCCCAAATAGTCTCAAACCTATAAGAGAAAGGTTTCCCAATTTGACAAGGACTATAGGTTTTCCTTTCTAAAATCTATTAGGACAATGGGTTTTCCTAAACCTATAGGGATTATGGGTTTCCTAAAAATACAAGGAAATAATTCAAGTCACAAAATAACAGTGGCTCATAATTACATAATCATGAATCAGTGTATCATAATTACACCCCAAAGTATTTTTTGGAGAATTAACGATATAATTAAACAATTAATCTTGATGTTATACTTGCTTTTGAATTTACAAATATGTAATATTTGTGATGTTTATGCATTTACATTGAAGCTGGTGGGGAAATTTAGTACACTGAAACTTATGCAAAAAGAGGAAAAAGTTTGATTGGATATATATTTCTAATAATAATCGAGAGAGATTACTAATTAATATAATGGTTGAAGAGTTACTTTGATAGAGTATCACATGAATGCTTAAAGTTGATTAATTTAAAGAATTTAACATCGTATAATAATGTTGGATATCTTGAATCGAAAGCGTAACATATAAATCGGGACAGAAAGACCATTTGTTTTTCTTTTAGCCCATTGTTGAGGCACATAAAGTTGCAGATGTTAGGCAGTGGAAATGTGGGGATGGCAAAAGATAATTCCATTAATACAATTCTGACTTGGTGATAGATGATTGCACCCACTAAATGTTTTTCAACATAAGGTAAGACTGATTTGCACTTTTGCTACACAAAGAATACCTAACTTCTTTGTAAATACTTTGTCTTCACATTTGAAAGGGGATATTTGATCATATGGTCATATCCTTTTCTTAAAATTGGGCACCATCTCAAGTTAATGCTAGCCAAAAAATAGCACCCTCCCCCTTTATTTCACGGAATAACACTCGTATATATTAAGCTCGTAATGATACCTCGCCAGCCTTTCTCTTTTCGTTCTACCTCGAATGGTAGAGCTTTTCAATTTCCTTCATTTTGAAGCATGGAGCTTTCTTCTCTGATGCAATTCCGAATGGAAGAACTTCTGACTTCCCCCAAAGAACTTAATAGCTCTGAGTGAAACTCCTTCCCCCTTTTCCGCTTTTCTTTCTTTTATTTTCCTAATTTCTCATGTAAGTTTCATGCCAGTTTGACTAAGGTAAGGGGGGAAGACCTCATTTCGTCATTCATAAGGCTAATGCCTATTACTTTTCTTTTGGCTGACAATGTGAAAGTGTCCAAGAAAAAGTGCAAACAAAAGGTCCTGAAATAGTGCAAAAACTTATTAATATTCTGTGTTTACACCAAATTAATTTACGTAAAACATGTATTATCTATTAACTATAATCAAGTAATATATATTTTCTTTTAATTTATAACACTTAAAGTTAAATTATTTAATTAGTGTAAGAACCGCGTACGAGTGTGTTTTTCGTGAAATAGTAGGAATTACAAGGAATCCTTCTCTCCTTCTCGTTTTTATTCAAGAAAAGAGAAGCAACTCTAACTCCTATGCATTAGCAATGTTTTGCACTTTTGCGTATACATCTTTCAGGAAAAAAGACGAAAACTTAGTGTACTTTTATATGGTTGTGATAAGCTTTATCTATGTAAATCTGAAAGTGTGAATTCGATTGTTTTATTATTGTCCTTTAACAACAATTTAGTTTATAAGGTAAAAGATGTTGGGTATCGATATAGGTGAATGAGAAATGATGGGATAAAAAGTGAAGGGAATGTAGAAGGTCCTTTTACTTTGGTTAAAGCATTTGTCCCACATAGGAAAAAGAAAGAAAAAGAGAGGTGTATATATTACATTACACCTTCTCTAGTTGCTAAAAGAGTTGAAGAGGCAAGGACCTCCCGCACCGTCATTGTTGCTCGGCTTCGGCTGGGGTAGGAAACCATCCAACGCGAATCGACCCCTGACCCGCGCGTGACCCTTCCAACGGCTATAAATTTTTGATGTTTTCCAGAATTCAACACGAATTAATCTGCTATCAAACTTTCTGAAAAAATATATACTGCTGTCGAATGGTTCGCTGTTATCAGAATTTGGAGTACTACTATTCGGGAATAATTTTCTTAAGGACACACTTTGAACTAAGTGGGCTCGATTATATTCTACACCATTTATGTTCTTCTCCAGTTTCTGTTGTTTATTGTTTCTGTTTCTACACCGATTTTTTTTTCTAAGTGTTTAACTGATTGTTTAAAAGTTATTTATAAAACATATACAGATTATTATCGCTAACAAAAGATGCCAATTATTATCCTTTGCTTTAGAGGAGTAGTTTTATGGAAAATTATACCAAAAGGCAAGAAGAAAAACGGATAGGATAGAAGACTATAATTAAGTTCCTTTTTAAACTTAAAATGATATGCCCTTATTTTAAAAAGAGTTTAAGTTATGGATATTATTTAAACTCTTTCTAAAATGCAAAGAAAATAAAATCGTATCGCATGCCATATTAATTTACTTCAGGAATATAGTTGAATAAGGTGGTTATATTTCCCATAAGAATCTAATATTTAATTCATTATCGGTTATGATAAAGCATTTAATTAATTATGAGTATAAACACATGAAAAGGACTAACTAAAATTAGAAAAGAAGAAAAAAAGGAAAAACCAAATAGAATACATTTAACATCTCTTCATTTGGCTGTATTATGTATTTTTACCCACGTCAAAAACTCACAATAAATTTTACCCTGTCTGGTCTTGTTTTTTCTTTCTTTAATTTCTCCATTTACTAAGCTGTCTTTTGTGTTCGTTAAGTACGAAAAAGTTAGAAATGGGGAAAGGAAAGGTCGCTATTACTAAGACACCCAAAACCATTGTAAAATTAATGCGAATGCTTTCTCGACTTTCACAAAAGCTCTTTTTGTACAAATATTTTTTTTAACAACACAAGTCGTGCTGGACTAATTTATGTGTACCTCAATTAATTTAACGAAATATCCGCTATCTCTATCAACTTAAAATGTACAATCTACGAATAAAAATTTAATTTTCATTCTTTCTGTTTCGAGAGTGATATGTTATAAGTATAATCTTAACGAATTATGATCATGCTTATCCCGAAAATAACTTATGAACATGTTTGCTTGGTTTTAGAAGATGATAATTAGGAATAATGAGATTCAAGCTTAAGGTTGTCAATTAAAAAATAGTTTTATTTTGAAATACTTAAAGATAAAAGCTCTTTTAATGAGCTTTGTCTCACCATGTTTTTGTTTTGTTTTTCATTGACGTTTCGCTTTAGGTCCTCGGCTAACCTCGATTTGTGCTAGCTCATTAAAAGGAGACATGTTCTTTATTGGGATTTTTTATTCTTACATTCGAACTACACCTTTAATTAAGTGAAAAGATGTTATCTATCCCACCACAATCCTTGATAGTTCTGTCTCACCATATTTTAAATTTTCGATATGATGTCATCTTGGTTTTAAAATAAAGAAGGATGGTTCCATGTGATTATATTGTTTTTCAACCATCTAGTTTATCCAAGATCAATGGCATAGCTTTTTTCATAAAATTGAATTACAAGGAAAAAGATGAGCTTTTCCAAGAGGATAAGCACCTTCAATCTTTCTCCTTCTACTTTTTCGAATTTCTTTTCATGGGCATATCTTTCTTTTGAACATGTGACAAAGACAGATTCCCATTGTGAAGTTAGGAAGTGCTGAATATTGCAATATCATCCATACTACTTTATGGTACTAATTACAAGCTTAATAAAAATATGGAGAGATCTATTAGTGATTAGGCCACCTCTCCTGGCAAAGAAAGAAAGGCAGGTTTAGGCGATTGATCAAAAAAATATTTACTTCCCTCTCTTTATGACAGAGCAATTGAATGAAGCGGTGCGGGGCCTATAAGATTATGAATAAGCTATTTATTCTCCGTCCTTTTGAATAAAAAAACCTTCGGAATGATGGTAGTAGAGTAGTCGATCTGATCTCGAGCGTGGGCGGATAAAAATGCCTATAAATGAGGTAGGCGAGAGTAGCTTGCCGGCAAAAGTCGTGTATGGTAGTCTTTTGTTTGATGATAACAGGAAGGGCAATTGACTGCAACCTTTTTCGGCCGAAAAAAAAAAGCGATTTTACTAAATCAGATAACTATGGCTTTCAAGTAAAGAATTTTTTTACTTTTCATTATTCAGTTTCAGTTATAGTTAGCAGGTAGGATCTAATTCATTAGAGGAAGAGATGGCGATTAACTGATAGAATCACTTCTGGGACTTGACAACATAACTTGTGTTCCCATACACAGTAGGCAAGAATCCACCACTATCCTCTATCCAAGATACATATATCAACATCATGTTGTTGGAATTTGGAACTTGGACACAGAAAGAAAGATAAAGCTATTTAAGGATAGAATACATGTATATGAAATTCCAATTCCATAACTTTGAATATCATGTTACATCAGAATACTAGGTCTCTCACACTTATATCTTTCCTTTAGACCACTAGTTACCACTAAAAATTATTCCAAGCCACAACATCAAAAGGACCATCTTCTTGTCTTTTTACTTGCACCCAAAATAAAGATGGATCCAAAAAATCAAAAGATATATATAATCTCAAATGAAATAACTTCATGTCAATGGTGAATTGTCACAAAGATCAACTATTGATATCAGTACAATGAAATAAGGCAAAACTTCTCTGAATAATTAGACTACATTAAACAATAATACAGGAGAAAAATCACCTATGCTAGGTATCATTTCTCAATGCTCCATTCTCCTATTACCTGCTTTAAATAATAAATTCAAACAAAAATGAAAAGTTAATATTCTTCAGAAAATTTTCCTTTCTCTGCTTCTTGTTCTTCTGTTCACAGTTGCCTTGCTCCCAAGAAAACACGACGAGAACGTTAGAATCAAATGCAGTTACTATCTACCAGAAACTTACTTTTTGAAGATGTCAAGACTCGATAAAATAAAGAACTAGGATGTTACTACAGAACCATTCACTGATCAAGCTTCATTTGTTCCATCCATGCACTCAGTTGATCAGATTGATCGATCTGGGAGCTTGACTTAGAGCCTTCGCCAAGATCTGCAACAGCACCTGTCGGTCCAGAGACATGAGGAACACATTTATCCTTCATCATCTCTGGTGGCGATTCTTTGACAAGAGATTGAACCCATGAAAGATCAGGCTCTTCTCCATTGTTAGCAAGCTCAAATGATGATGATCGCCTTAGCCTACAGAACTCTCCAGTATTGACAGCCCAGTCTGGCTTTCCTATAGCTGTACCCCATGTATCCGCAGGCGACCCAACAATAGCAGAAACATTGGAGCCAAGATCACGAGAGCTGAAACTTCCAAGTTGATGCTGCTTGTCACGTTGAGCAAGTATTGAGACATGGGGACTTCTTGGTGAGATTGGCTCCATTGCTCGGGGAGACATTCTCCCCGATGAGGTCACTCCAAATGAGGCCTGCAATAGAGGATTATCAATGTTTCTCGGTGAGAAATTCATATTAATCGGAGATAACAGGCTCTGCTGCTGCTGCTGCTGCAATTGACTGCAAACTGCTGACTTGTGGGTAGGGGAAAAACCAGCTTGAGCTAATGCTTGATCAGAGTATCTAGGAGATGAGCTCTCTGCAGAAAATAAGTCCTCAAGATTTGCACGAGTATGGCTCATTGGACGAGGTGAACAGTTCAATGAATTAGAACTCATGTTGCGCTGGGATAGGTAGGAAAACTCATTTGGGAGCTGCCGTTGCACATCAAAATCAGGATAAGCATTCAGGTCTGCAGCTGGTATATCTCTAGCACTGAGCGATGACCGCAAGCGACTGGAATGGAGAAAGCTTCCAGGAAGATGCATGGCAGGGACATTTTGCTGGGGCCAACCCATGCTTGAAATGCCATTAGCAGATGGAGACATTGGAGGTGAGAAAGGTGATGGTGACATGACAGAAACCGAGGAAGGAGAACCAGGTATGAGGCCCATGGCTGCAGCAAAATCCATAGCATTGGCAGCAGCAGTACTCCCTCGAGGTGAGGGAACTGCAGAACCAGAAGAGACATAGAGCGGTCTTAGTTCCTCCTGCATGTGGGCAAAGAAGCAAACTCTTCTGTTACAATCAGTACCATCTTTGCAAAGCCGAGTTCGATATTGAGCAGGGTGCAGCCAACACTCGAAGACTCCATGAGCGTATTCACACATGTCCCCACGTTGGCAAGCTCCCTTGCGGAACTCAGGGCAAGGTACACAGCTGTAGTGGTATTTTCTAGGATCCCTTCTCCGAGCATTTTCGCCAGGATGGACAAATGGACATTCAGTCCAATCATGCGAGTATGCACGAGAACAAGGTCTGATCTTAAATGAGAACATCCTGAATTCATCTGTAGAATAGATGTTGTTTTTTATGTCAGGAAAGGAGGGGTCAATAGGGTATTCTTTCTTTTCTGGCATAGAATAAAAAGGGGTGTCATTGGACTTAGCACTCTTCGGGGAAGAACTTGAGTCTGAAGCAGAAGATGGTGATCTATTTTCACGAGAAGGCGAACGTGGAGGGGAATTTGACTTTGAAGTGGCTATTGACACTCTAAGCTTGCAGTCCCCGGTACCACCAGTCTTCAGAAGGTTTTCAAGGCTTGATTTAACCGAAAGAAAGTTAGGAGATACAACTATTACATCAATAGGGCAATGGCCATTGACATCTTTAGACTTTGGGTCAGCGCCGGCTCCCAACAAAAGTTTGACAGCTTCTGCAGCATTCAGAGATCCACCAGACGCGGCACAGTGAAGGGCAGTGCTCTTATCATGTCCACAAGAACGATTAACATCAACATCAGGCAGAGATAGAATCAGCATTAGAACATCGATACTACCATACGTAGCAGCAATCATCAGTGGAGTTCTATGCTCAAGAACCATTTGCTTAGAGCCCTTTTGGCGCCCATACCACTGTCCAACCTCATGAATACTGGATAAGTCACGCTCAATCCATCTCTTGAAAGCGTCAATGTCATTATTGGCAGCAAGTTCAAGCAAGCTAGCAAAAGTATCTACAGTTTGAACTGTCAGATTATTCATGGTCATGTTGGCAGTCCAACAAATACCAAAGCTGATGGTATAGTTGGATACAATCTGATTTTATCAGCTGCAATAGAAAACACATACTTTCATCTCAGGACCCAACTGAAAGAAGAAGAAAAAACTTAAGCATTAGAATCAAGAAAAAAACATAACCCGGTACTTAGAGGAAGAGGGCCTTCCCTGAAATAATCTTATAGGAAAAATAATAACTTCACAGGCAGGTAAGCTTAATCTAGTAAGCTTATTTACTTTTTTTGGACATACGAATTGGATCATATGTGTTGTGTGTACAGCCAAGTACTATCATTAAAACATATACACAACTTATGAGAGCTGTAACAACAAAATGAAATGCTAGAGATTCAAAAACAGTAATATTATTCTGACGAATTCTAATAGGAGTAAAAAGAACTATGCCCCTTGCTGTTAGTGAGAAGAATATAAAAGGATTGAGCTAATTGGACAACCATTTTCTGACTCCATAGACAACACAAAAGCCACATATCACAAAAAAAAGAAAACAGAAGAATCTGTCCGAGGTAACCAAGTGAGAAATTAACACAGTACTTCCTTTTTGAAATGATAATAATCATTAATTTAGAAAATAAAAGAAAAGTTCCACTATTTCAGACAGAGACTTTTCAGCTTTCGTTTACCTTAATTTACTTGACAACCTAAAGGGACCATTCGATGATTAGAACAAGATGCCCAAACAAAACAAGACTTGACGAACTATGAATTCTTAAATAAGAAGTAAAGAGAAACGGCCAAGAACAGAATCAGAGGGAGGAAACAAAAAGGAGAAAAACTTTCCCAAATTACAGATATAAGAAAAAGGCCAAAATCATTGTCAAAAGAACCATAATTGAATTCAATCTTCGAGAATTTACAAGCTTATAACCCATTATTTCATCTATGTTAAAAATTATCCACATAAGTATAGATATAAAATCAAAAAGTAACAAACAAGATTGAAGAGCAGCAGATGTAAACTAACATAAAGTCCAAAGGGAAAACATTTACAAAGAAATTTAAACACATGGGAATTAAGTTAAAAGTGGAATCACTTCTCACCAAATTATCAGCAAGAGCAAAGTGTGCAGCAGTTCCTCACATACACGAATATAGTTGTGTATACATATAGAGAGAGAAAGTGGGCAAGAGTCGTTTAGAGAGAGAGAGAGAAGGGGAACGAGAAAGTTGTGATAACTCAACAAGAGCTCCACTTCACTTTTTTAGTACTTCGCCATTTCCTATGCGCTTTCTCTGTGTTGTAGTCGTCGTTACTAGCATAACAAAGTAGGGGTTAAAATACTTTCCTCCCTCCCAATTATGTCGCTGACTTCTTTGTACGTTGTACTAGGTAAAATAATTCTCGTATAAAAAATTAATTTATTCAATATAATATTTAGTTATTCAGTTTAATTTATACATACCTAATATATTGATTACTTATACTTTATAGGAGGGTTTAGCTAATATCAAAGAAATCAAGAGATTACTAATTCCTGCATTAACTATACCTTAATAATATCCTAAAATTACTAAACCACCTCTTAAACCCTTTTCCTAAATTTCTTTATATATAGAAAGAAGAATATTCAAGTGTATAATTGTAAAGAATATTCTGTACAGTTTTAAACCAAACACAAACTAATTTTTAATACAATAAACTATACACTTGATAAATCCCAACACTATATTCTCTGTATTGTTAATACCTGCATTATTAATCCCTGCATTACTAATCCCTGTATTACTTGTGTTCGTACCAAATGACCCCTTAATGATTTAAAATAAATATATTTATATGGTTATAATTATCCTATTAGAAATAATAAATTTGTTAAATTTAAATTATTTATAAATATAAAATATACTACTCCATGTTCTTTGAGATAAATTTTTAAAAAAAAAATAAAGCCTGACACAAAAAATATGACAGAATTAGTACAAACTAGTTGAAAGTTGTGGCTCTCTTTCTCGTTATTCTTTTAGTAATTATTTAGGTGGTTGAAACGGACGCTTATCGAATAACCTCAATTACTATGCTAATATAAACTCAACAAATATAAATTTAAGTTATGTACATTTTAATATAAATAATTTTTATATTATTAATGCAATTTGTATGTAATAACTCTTGTATAACTTACGTTTAATTTTTGTTCTTGTAGTTAAAATATAAATAATGTGATTGTGCGAATAATTTTTGTATAGAACTTAAGCTCTTAATTTTATTATCAAGTTGTCTTTTTTAATTTTTCGAAATAAAGCCATATTGATGTATTTCCGCCAAAACGAATTTTAACTGCCTTTGCTGGTCATATAGTTTCGTTCTCTCTTTCTTTTTAATTTGCAACATATATTTGTAATAAAAATTAAAAAATGTAAAAAAAATTATGTATTTTCTTATTAAATGGAAACCTTGAACCAACGATAATAATTATTATTGTGTAACGAAAGAATGACGGTTTTAAGTCATTGAAATAAATTATTATGATCCGTTCCTTCTTGGTTATAGTAAGTTTTGTGCACCATATTACACTTTATTTGGATTCTGGCGACTTATAAAAATTGTTTGTAGAATATCATTTTTCCTAATATATTATAGAAATTATTAAAGAATATCTGCTAAATAGCATGTTAATCAAACTGGTATTAAAGATTATCATGCTAATGTGTTTTCGTCACTTCAATCATGTACATTTATCTCCTACATTCAGCAAATTAATTACGATTATGATTATTAATTAGCGAACATAATTAGATCAGTAACTACTTCATCTTGCTTTATAAATGAAGTTTTCAAATATTGTATTCTTTTAAAAGATGCACAATACCTGGAAATATCCCCAAAAATATCCCTATTTTACATTAATGATAGTTGAAAATTGAACAATTTGGACTATGTGTTAAATTCGTAGATTACAACGTCCTAAATTGGCTGAATTAAATTTTGGAAGAATTGAAAATGAAATAAATGCGGAGTACGAACTCCGATGCATAAAACAATGATTGTAGTGATAATGCAGGTATTAGTAATGCAGGAATTGTAGTGCTAGTATTATTTTTTATCAAGTGTTTAGTTTATTGTATTAAAAATTAGCCATGCAATATATAATCTAAGCTTGTATTTGGCTTAAAACCGTACAAAATCTTCTTTATAATTATACCCTTAAATATTCTTCTTTATGTATTTAAAGAAATTTAAGAAAAGGGTTTGAAGGGCGGTTTAGTAATTTTAAGGTCTTATCCAGGTATAGTTAATACAGGGATTAGTAATCGTTTGGTTTCCTTGGTATTAGCTAAACCTTCCTATGAGATATAAGTAATCCATGTATTAGGTATGCATAAATTAAATTGAACAACCAAACATTATATTAAACGGATTAAATTTTTATATAGAAATTATTTTACTTAGTACATACTATCAACCGACCCGTGAAGACATTATATTTTGTGGGTTGCTTTATTTAAGTATTTATTTGGGTGTCTGCCCAAAGACACTTGTAACGTCCCTGTCGTAAATGGCAGGTACTTCCACCGGGTAAAAGACTTTTTTTAGGGTAAAAAACGTTACAGTTAATCTTCTAATGTTTGGTTCTAGTCAAATAGCTTATATTTTTTTACTGAATTTACTCCCACTCAGAAAAGAACACTTTAGAGTTGGGAGTTCAGACGAGTAGAGTTTGCTGCTTGGCAAAAATTGATCAATTTTTAGACGTTGGTATTGTTCCCCAGCAGCTTTGTAGCCCTAGTTTGGAGTGAGAGGCAAGGGGAAGGACTTTTCACCAGGCCTGTTCATGGATCGAATCGGATCGGATTTAGCATATTTTGGATTATAATTTCGGATTTTGAATTTTTTAAATTGCAAGCGAATTTAAACTAAATTAAATTCGGATCGGATGGATTTTGATTTTGAATCGGATAAATATTTTGGATTTTCGTTCTGATTATACACCTTACTAAGATGCTAAATAAATGCTATATCCTACCATTTTCATTAGTAAAACTCATTAATTTCTATGTCTTTCGCCTTTAATATTGAAAAGAAAGAAAGGACAAAAACATTGAGAGAGATAACAAAGAAATCTTAAAATTTCTGAAAGAGCGCCCTTATCTGTTATATGTAAAATATAAATTTTAGGTTTCCGAATGGTTCGAATATAAATTGAGCCAAATCGTATCCGATCCGATATTTAAAATAATTAAATTTAAAATTCAAAATCCAATTAAAAAAAATAAAATTCTATCCAAACCAATTCAAATAACACGAATCGATTTGAATATTCGAATTAACCCAAATAATGCACAGCACTACCTCTGACCAAGTTCAGTGTAATTGCTGATTGGGACATTGGCCAATAAATGAGTAATGTTGTAATCTTAACATGAAACATATGTGTGTTTGGAAATTATTGTATAATTACTAGGCTCGTACATACAACATAATTTAAAAAATAAAATAATTATAATTACCTGTTTGTTTCACTAATTTATTTACAATATAATTTTTAGTGTCAAATTTAATTGCGCAAGTGTAATTACATATTTTAATATTTTCTATTTATTAAAATATATAGATTGATCTTAATTGTGTAAGTAGTTTACCACCTGCTCGGCCACTTCCATTACCACATCTTACAATTAATCAAATTGTGCAAATAATTTTTACCCTATTAACGCATAGAAGTTAAATTCATTTTCTAGCCAATTTATATATACCGATTATATATGATTAAATACATATTATATAGTATAAATTATACATATATTATAATAGTTGGATGAAGATAATTTGTGTTAATTTTTCTTAAACACTAAATCCAAAATGTTTTACTATTAGTACAATAGAAAGGTGTCTTTTTGATAATGACATAAAATTTTTCTAAACAACCAAGTCTTCGCGTACGACAACAGAAACATGGATGACAGTTCGTACTATGAAATGAAACCATTAAAGTCATATTCATTACCCCATAAATTATTCACAGTCGTTTAAAAATTATATTTTTCGACTATTATTTTGAGAATAGTTACACTATATCATTTCTCTTTATTATTCATATAATGTTCTCTTTAGGAGCGGATTTACGTTTTACATATCGGGTGTTGAAGTACCCATTAACCCGATATAAACTCTGTATAATTATATAAAAAATACAAGAAATATTGATATAAAGAACTAGCAAGCACTCATTAAATAAAAAGTTTTTTGGTGTTTTGGTTAAGAGGTGAGAATAGAGTGCATAAATATAAAGTGGTTAGGGATCAATTCTTGCTTGAACCAATTTTTTTATATGGCCAGAGAGTGAGCACCCACGACCTTAAAATCCTGGATCCGCCACTAGTTCCCTTCCCAAAAGAAGTTAAGTTTTGGTTTGCTTGAACATTTCTTCTATTTTTGTTTACCAAATGGGAAGAGTTTAAAATCTTAATTCGGGAAATAATGATAATATATAATATAAATCTGTCCAGACTATTATTATCGTTACACAAGGTACCAAATAAAATATTTAAAGTTCATATATTGTTCTAAGTTGTAAGAAATGTCCAGTTCTAGACACTTAAATGGAGGAGTACACGTTTTGTTAATTTTATGTAACTTCGCATGATTGAAAAAAATGACACAAACATCGAGTATGTTTTTTATCTAATGACAGTGGAAATTGTTGGAAAAACGTATTCGCATTCTTATTTATGAAACCTTAACTAATTACTTTATGTTTTGTTGTAGGTTTTGATAATTGACAAACCATCATTAACGAGTTACCAAGATTACTTGGATTTTGTTGTGACTACAAGTCGAGCTTTCAAGATAATAGAAGTTGATGAATGGAATATGTCAATGAAGCAAAAAGATTGAAGACTAAAAGATGTAGTATTTTAGTCTTGATTTTGATTTTGAGTCTTATGGTATTTTTGATCTTCTATAGTTTTTAAGAACTTGGCTCAAGTCTAAAAACTCTTTCAAAAATAACTTAAGACATTTTACAAAATATTGGTTTTACAAAACAATAAAATTGTGAACCAAAATTGAGCTGGAAAAATTCCAGAATGTTGGCACCATCCATGGCGACATCAATGGCGCGACATCCATGGCGACATCAATGGCGCGACATCCATGGCGACATCCATGGCAACATCAATGGCGTGACATCTATGGCAACATTAATGGCTTATGACTGTTAAGCCACCATAGATGGCGCCATCGATGGCGAAGAGCTGTTGTAGCCAAAAACGGCTAGTTTTTGGGTCTAACGGATTTGTGAGGTTTTGGGGTTATAAATATACCCTCTTAAACCTCATTTGAACACAACACATAATCCAAAATCAAGAGATTAATTGCTTCAAGTTTTCATACTCTTTTGAGCTATTTTTGAGCCATTTCTTGAAGCTATAAGTTGTGTTCTTGAGCTTAATTTTCTTCACTTCATCTACTCTTGTGAGAGTTATACTTTGAGTGAAATTTGTGTTGTCAAACACTTAAGGGAAGTTGTCCCTTGTTGTTAGGAAGAGTGTCTTCTTTGTTTCACGAAGCTTGTGGGATTCAAGTGTTCGTGGTTGTTGTAACGGTTTGTTGAGCACCCATAAGCTTAACAAGATAGTGAAATACTCAAGTGTGATCTTGAGGAGTGGACTAGCTACAAGTTGTAGTGAACCACTATATATCGGGTGTACGCTTTCTATTTACATTTCGCAATTTAATTCTTGCAATCTTATTTTCGCACTTACATTTTCAATTGTATATCTTGTTTGCGAAAATTTGCAATTATCCCTTAAAACGCTATTCACCCCCCCCTCTAGCGTTGTGCATATATTCTAACAAGTGGTATCAGAGCCTAATTCTCTACAAGCCTTAACCGGTTGAGAATAAGATCTATGGCATCGTATTCTAGAAATGTATATGAAGGTTTAGGTGAAGGACAATCCACGTCGAGACCACCTCTCTTCGATGGGACAAATTACACTTACTAGGAGGAACGTATGAGAACATACGTACAAGCCACCGATTTTAAATTGTGGCTAATAATCCAAAATGGTGAGGAGCCAATCATTAAAAAGGTTGGAGCAAAGGCGATTCCCAAATCGGAAAGTGAATACTCCGAAGACATAAGAAAAATTGAAGCTTATGCACGGGCTATCAACTTGCTTTACTGCTCTATAAGTTTGGATGAATATTGGAGAATCGCAGGGTGCAAGACGGCCAAGGAAATATGGGACGAAATTAAAATCACTTATGAAAGTACGTCTCAATTCCAAAAGGAATTCATGTCTTAGGAAGAAGACGATTCCAACAAATCAAGCGACGGAGAAGATGTCGCAAATTTTTGTCTCACGGCCATTGAGGATACTCCAAAAGAGAGTAACGAGGTTAGTACATCTATTTTCGAAACTTCTCATTCCTTTGAAGAATTACAAATTGCTTTTGAAGAGTTGTATGACAATTTTGTTAGTATAAATGATAAATACAAATCCCTGAAAAAGAATGCCTTAGACTCGGAAAAAGAAATAGAAAAATTATCTAAGGAAAACGAGAAACTTAGGGAAGAAAATAAATTCTCTGGAAAAAGAAGTGCCGATAAATCTGAAAATTCTAATAGTCCTTGTAACTCTTGTAAATCACATAAGGCACAAATAGAAAAATTAGAAGCATCCCTTAGAAAATTCAATAAGCCTCAAAAAGATTTAAATTTGCTTATTGATCAGGTTCATATAGGTAAACAAGGGATAGGATTTGCAAAGACTAATAAGTCACCTAGTACTTCTAGTAATAAACCACCTAGAAAGAAAAATACTAGGAATGTAAATAAGCATCCAGTAAATATTAGGAAAAACAATGTAGTATTTCCTAATACAAACAATAGAGCTCAACCTAGACAACATAGTTATAAGTCTAGTAATCAGTTTAATAGACCAATAATTAGGCGTGATGTTCATAAACGTAGTACTCATAATTTTCATACTTCTAGTACTAATCATGCTCCACCGTATATGTGGAACCCAAATGTAGTTTGTCACTACTGTACTAGAATAGGACATATAGCGCCTGTTTGCTATACAAAATACAGGCATTTTTCTACTAATAATATATATGCATCTGCCACTAACCCGAAAGGACTCAAAAAGGTTTGGGTACCTAAAAACTGTCATTAAATTGACTGCAGGTGTGCTTGAAGGCATCAAGTATACTATGGTATCTTGATAGCGGATGCTCCAAGCANTTTGATCTTCTATAGTTTTTAAGAACTTGGCTCAAGTCTAAAAACTCTTTCAAAAATAACTTAAGACATTTTACAAAATATTGGTTTTACAAAACAATAAAATTGTGAACCAAAATTGAGCTGGAAAAATTCCAGAATGTTGGCACCATCCATGGCGACATCAATGGCGCGACATCCATGGCGACATCAATGGCGCGACATCCATGGCAACATCAATGGCGTGACATCTATGGCGACATCAATGGCTTATGACTGTTAAGCCACCATCGATGGCGCCATCGATGGTGAAGAGCTGTTGGAGCCAAAAACGGCTAGTTTTTGGGTCTAACGGATTTGTGAGGTTTTGGGGTTATAAATATACCCTCTTAAACCTCATTTGAACACAACACATAATCCAAAATCAAGAGATTAATTGCTTCAAGTTTTCATACTCTTTTGAGCTATTTTTGAGCCATTTCTTGAAGCTATAAGTTGTGTTCTTGAGCTTAATTTTCTTCACTTCATCTACTCTTGTGAGAGTTATACTTTGAGTGAAATTTGTGTTGTCAAACACTTAAGGGAAGTTGTCCCTTGTTGTTAGGAAGAGTGTCTTCTTTGTTTCACGAAGCTTGTGGGATTCAAGTGTTCGTGGTTGTTGTAACGGTTTGTTGAGCACCCATAAGCTTAACAAGATAGTGAAATACTCAAGTGTGATCTTGAGGAGTGGACTAGCTACAAGTTGTAGTGAACCACTATATATCGGGTGTACGCTTTCTATTTACATTTCGCAATTTAATTCTTGCAATCTTATTTTCGCACTTACATTTTCAATTGTATATCTTGTTTGCGAAAATTTGCAATTATCCCTTAAAACGCTATTCACCCCCCCCTCTAGCGTTGTGCATATATTCTAACAAGTGGTATCAGAGCCTAATTCTCTACAAGCCTTAACCGGTTGAGAATAAGATCTATGGCATCGTATTCTAGAAATGTATATGAAGGTTTAGGTGAAGGACAATCCACGTCGAGACCACCTCTCTTCGATGGGACAAATTACACTTACTAGGAGGAACGTATGAGAACATACGTACAAGCCACCGATTTTAAATTGTGGCTAATAATCCAAAATGGTGAGGAGCCAATCATTAAAAAGGTTGGAGCAAAGGCGATTCCCAAATCGGAAAGTGAATACTCCGAAGACATAAGAAAAATTGAAGCTTATGCACGGGCTATCAACTTGCTTTACTGCTCTATAAGTTTGGATGAATATTGGAGAATCGCAGGGTGCAAGACGGCCAAGGAAATATGGGACGAAATTAAAATCACTTATGAAAGTACGTCTCAATTCCAAAAGGAATTCATGTCTTAGGAAGAAGACGATTCCAACAAATCAAGCGACGGAGAAGATGTCGCAAATTTTTGTCTCACGGCCATTGAGGATACTCCAAAAGAGAGTAACGAGGTTAGTACATCTATTTTCGAAACTTCTCATTCCTTTGAAGAATTACAAATTGCTTTTGAAGAGTTGTATGACAATTTTGTTAGTATAAATGATAAATACAAATCCCTGAAAAAGAATGCCTTAGACTCGGAAAAAGAAATAGAAAAATTATCTAAGGAAAACGAGAAACTTAGGGAAGAAAATAAATTCTCTGGAAAAAGAAGTGCCGATAAATCTGAAAATTCTAATAGTCCTTGTAACTCTTGTACATCTCATAAGGCACACATAGAAAAATTAGAAGCATCACTTAAGAAATTCAATAAGCCTCAAAAAGATTTAAATTTACTAAGTGAGGCTTCTAATTTATCTATGTGAGCCTTATGCGATTTGCAAGAATTACAGGGAGTAGTAGGACTCTCGGGTTTTTCGGCACTTCTTT
>MCJB01007803.1:210462-269798 GCA_002018475.1 Nicotiana obtusifolia | reverse complement strand
ATGTTAATATAATATGTTTTTATGTGTAGGAATGAGTTGAAAGCAATCGGGGATGAAACCGGGGAAGAAACGAGCCAGAACGAGAAGAACCGGACAAAGGAAGATGGGAAGCCACAGGCCAGCGCCCAGCGCTGCCTGTGGCGCTGGAGACAGAGGGCTGGAAAACGTCACTGGCAGCAGTCCCCTGGGGGGCGCTGGGCGCCACTCCGGGCACCGTTGGCGAAAAGTGTGTCCTACTTCGTCTATAAGACCCCCAAACCGACCCCAAACCTTCCCAACTCCTATATAAACACCCCTAAACCTATCTAAGAGGGGAAGAACGTGATTTTGGAGTCTAAGGAGGCTTAGGAACATCAACATTACAAGCAAATTCTCAGTTCATCAATTCAATCTAGTATCTCTATTTAGTTTTTAATACTTAGTTATTTGATTTTGTTGAACATGAGTGGCTAATCACCCTTGTTCTGGGGTTGTGATTAGCCATGAATATTATGTTTCTAACTTGATATTTCGTTTCATTAGTTAATGTGAATAAGATTGTTTCTTCAAGTCTATGCTAAATTGCTTAATTGTTTTGGCCATCAATTAAGTTCTATCAATTATCTATGCTATGTTTGAGAAAACTAAGTCTAGATTAGAATAAGAATTGAAGAAAGCATGTTCTTAACTTTGTAAAAAGAGCGAATTCGTGGTTAGGATAGGAATATACTTAATCACCATGCTTAATTGGATAATCGTGTTCTTAATGCATTCTTACAAGGTTAATTCCATAGGAATATAGGTGTTAATCTTGTTAGGAATAGGAGAATAGTACTTCGGAAGAAGACTATGAGTATCATTATCGATAAATTAGCAATCTTACATTAACTATATGAACGATAAGTCAATTAGAACGCAATAGGATTGGAAACATAATCACAACCCTGGAATCTTTGTTTTATTGATTACAAAACACATATTTGTTCTTTGCAATTCTTAGATATAAGTTAGCAATACAATTTAGAATAAATCACTATTCCACTTGATTCTTGCTTGATTAATTAACTATATTAGTTGTTATAAAGTAGTTAAACTTAAGTCCCTTGAGTACGATAATCCGGACTCATTGTCCTATATTACTTGTCGATCACGTATACTTGCGTGCGCGTTAGGGAGCAACAATATTAAAACTTGAATAAAGGTATAACAACAAACAAAAGTACTTGTTACCACACATGGGTTGCCTCCCTTGAAGCGCTTGATTTAACGTCGCGGCACGACGAAGCTAAGACGCCTCTGCAATCAATTCATGGTTGGGCATGGACCATCCTTTAGAGCCAGCTGCTCTACCAAATGTTTCTCTCCATGCACTCCCAGGTAGTGCTTGATTCTTTGCCCGTTTAACTTGAAGGTTTGGAGCCCATCCTCCGATGCTAATTCAACAGCTCCATAGGGAGAGACAACAACAACTTTAAAAGGGCCAGACCATTTGGACTTCAGCTTCCCGGGAAATAGTTTTAGTCTTGAGTTGAACAGTAATACCAGATCCCCTGCCTTGAACTCTCTTCTTAAGATCTTTTTTTCATGGACGAATTTCATTCTTTCTTTATATACTGCTGCACTTTCATATGCGTGAAGACGGAACTCCTCCATTTCATTCAATTGTGCTAGCCTTAGAGCTCCAGGCTCCGCCCAGTCCATGTTTAATCTTTTTAAGGCCCACATAGCCTTATGCTCAAGTTCTACAGGTAAATGGCAAGCTTTTCCAAAAACTAGCCGATAAGGGGATGTATCAATAGGGGTCTTGTACGCTGTGCGGTATGCCCATAGAGCATCATCTAGCTTCTTTGACCACTTGGTCCTGTTTGCGTTCATCGTCTTTGCTAGTATGCTCTTTATCCCCCTGTTGGATACCTCCACTTGACCACTTGACTGTGGATGATAGGGTGTGGCAACCTTATTCTTGACCCCGTACTTGTCAAGGAGACCTTTAAAGACTCTGCTATAGAAATGCGAATCCCCATCACTGAGAATGGCTCTTGGTATGCCAAACCGGGTGAAAATATTCTTCTTTAGAAACGTGGTCACACTCCGAGTCTCATTGTTTGTAAAGCAATGGCTTCTACCTATTTGGACACGTAGTCCACAGCCACTAAGATGTATTTCATCCCACATGAGCTTATAAAAGGGCCCATGAAGTCAATACCCAAACATCGAATAGTTCGATTTCCATCACAAAGTTCATAGGCATCTCATGCCTCCTAGAAATTGGGCCCTTTCGTTGGCATTGGTCACAAGACTTTACCAACTGATTAGCGTCCTGATAAATTGTCGGCCAGTAATAACCACATTCCAAGATTTTTGCTGCCGTTCTATTCCCCCCATGATGACCCCCAACCGGTGAGTCATGACAAGCTTTCAGAATTTGTAGCATCTCTTCCTCAGGCACGCATCTCATGATTATGTTGTCCGCACAGACACGGAACAAGAAGGGTTCTTCCCAATAATAGTTTCGACAATCCCTCAATAACTTCTTCTTTTGGTAAAATTCTAATCCTTCAGGAATAAGATCGCTGACTATGTATTTAGCGATGTCTGCATACCACGGTGCAAAGGAATTGGATAACACCAGTATTTGCTCATCTGGAAATGCATCATTGATTTCCAGCTCTCCTTTTTGTCTCCCTGATTCTTCAATTCTAGACAAGTGATCTGCCACTTGGTTTAGTGTTCCCTTCCGATCCATAACTTCAAAATCAAACTCTTGCAGCAGTAAAACCCAATGGATTAGTCGCGGCTTTGCATCTTTCTTCGCCATCAAATATCGGAGAGCTACATGATCGGTGTACACAATTACTTTGGAGCCCAGCAGATACGCACGAAAATTCTCGAAAGCATATACTATGGCAAACAATTCTTGCTCAGTTACGGTGTAATTCATCTTCGCCCCATTAAGTGTTTTGCTAGCATAGTATATTGGGCGAAGAACTTTATTGTGTCTTTGTCCCAGCATAAATCCGATAGCTACACCACTGGCGTTACACATAAGTTCAAAAGGAAGAGACCAATCAGATGTGACAAAAATGGGTGCTGTGGTGAGCTTTGTCTTCAGTTCCTCAAAAGCTTTTAGGCATTTCTCATCAAAGAAGAACTTGGCATCCTTCTCAAGGAGTTTACACATGGGATGTGCAATCTTTGAGAAGTCCTTAATGAAGCGCCTGTAGAATCCGGCATGCCCTAAAAAACTACGAACACCTCTGACGGATGTGGGTGGAGGAAGGTTAGAGATGATTTCTGTTTTAGCTTTATCTACCTCTATGCCACGCCTTGAGATTTTATGTCCCAGAACAATACCTTCATCCACCATGAAGTGGCATTTCTCCCAATTCAGTACAAGGTTTGTCTCTTCGCATCGCTTGAGCACTTGTTTCAGATTCTTCAGACAGTGCTCAAAAGTTCCACCTACTACCAAAAAATCATCTATAAAAACCTCAAGGAAATCCCCTACCATATCGGAGAAGATAGACATCATACATCTCTGAAAGGTAGCTGGAGCGTTGCATAAGTCGACCGACATCCGGCTAAAAGCAAATGTGCCATATGGGCATGTGAATGTAGTCTTTTCCTGGTCCTCCAAAGTGATATTAATCTGATTATAACCTGTGTATCCATCAAGGAAGCAATAAAAGGACTTTCCCACTAGCCGATCAAGCATTTGATCAATAAAAGGCATAGGAAAATGGTCCTTGCATGTGGCGCTATTTAGTTTCCTGTAGTCCATGCACACTCTCCATCCAGTTACAGTTCTCGTAGGAATAAGCTCGTTCTTCTCATTTTTTATCATAGTCATGCCTCCCTTCTTTGGCACGCATTGCACCGAGCTCACCCATGAACTATCAGCAATTGGGTAGACTACCCTAGCGTCCAGCCATTTGATTATCTCTTTCTTCACCACTTCCTGCATTGATGGATTCAGCCGTCGCTGATGCTCCACACTCGGTTTTGTCCCACTTTCTAATTGAATCTTATGCTCACAAATTCCAGCAGGGATCCCCCGATGTCCGCAATTGTCCAACCAATGGCTTGTCTATGCTCCTTCAAAACTTTTAGCAACTGTTCCACCTGCACATCATTCAACAATGAAGAAACAATTACTGGTAAAGTATTATTTAAGCCAAGAAATTTATACCTCAAATGCGACGGAAGTGGTTTCAGCTCTAATTGAGGTGGTTCGATAATGGATGGCTTTGCAGGAGGTGTAGCTCTATTCTCCAAATCAAGGGAAAGCTTTGGTGGAGTATACGAGTAAGAACCACGCCCCTCTAATGCACTCACTGACTCCATAAAGCCATCCATATCATCACCATCGAAGTTTACCAATATAACTGCCAATGCTTCACCTAGGCATTGCTCTTCCATCTTCATCTCAACAGCATCATCTACTTCATCAACAATACTAATCACTGAAATGCTTTCGTATTCATTTGGCAACTTCATACCCTTACTATCTTGGAAGGTAACTTCTTCATTGTTCACTCGAAATTTAATTTCATTACGCTCCGAATCCATAAGGGCTCTTCCAGTAGCTAAGAATGGTCTCCCCAATATAATAGGGATTTCCTTGTCCACAGCATAGTCAAGAATTACGAAATCAGCTGGTATATGAAATTTCCCAACTTTCACAATCAAATCATCTACAATACCAACTGGGTCTTTTGATTGAACGGTCAGCCATCTGCAACCTCATGCTCGTCGGCCTTGGCATTCCTAATCCCGCTTGTTTGTAAATGGCAAGCGGCATTAAATTGATGCTGGCCCAATTGTCACAGACTGCCTTTGCAAACTCGCGCACTCCAATAGTGCGCAGAATAGTAAATGCTCCCGGGTCCTCTTTCTTCTGAATTGGATTTGTAGCAATGATAGAACTAACCCAGTGAGTCATATTCACCACCTCATTCTTGGTGGTTCTCTTCTTCGTGATCAAATCCTTTAGATACTTGGCAAAATCGGGCATTTCTTGAAAAGCCTCCAAGAATGGTACATTTACAGATAACTGCTTGAGAATATCATAGAACTTCTCGAACTTGCTGTCGTCAACTCTTCTCGCAAGTCTCTGGGGGAAAGGAGGAGGGGGTCTAGGAATCGGCAGAAGAATGTTTGATGTTTCTTCTGCTTTTTCCTTCATCCCTTCTCGGGTCTCATCTCGGTTTTGCACAACCTCTGGATTTTTCTTTACTTCAGCAACATTGGGTTCTTCAACTTCGACTTCCTTATCAAGTTCTTCCACATCAACTGCTTGCTCATTCTTTCCTTGCAATATCTTACCACTCCTGGTAGTGATGGCCATGATATGGGAAGTTGGGCCACTCCCACTTCCCTTTGGATTTGCAATCGTATCACTAGGGAGTGTTCCCTTCTGCTGTGGATATTGCTCATGAGAAAGATCTCTCATTTGCAATTCCAACTTTTGAATCGCCGCAGTGTGAGAGCCAACCAACTCAGTCATGTTCTTCATGGAATTATCAGACTTTTCTTGGTTTTGTAGTATCCTTTCAAGCATAATCTCCAATTTAGACTCACTAGAGGATCCCTGATTCGAATACTGACCCTTTGGAGGAATATAAAGGTTGGAACTTCGATTTGAAAAATTGTTATTGCTGTTCCAGTTTCCTTGGTTAGAGCCACTTTGGTCGTTTCGCCATTGATGGTGACTTGCCCTTGTGGGTTTGGTCTCCATTGATTTTGCGAGCCTTGACCTAGGTAATGCTGCCTTTGGTACCCTCCTTGAGAATTATTAACATAATTTGCCTCTTCATAATCGTCATTTTGCACCGGCTGCACATTCTCAACCACATTCACTTTCTTCTTCTGATTTTCTGTGAAAAGCTTTGTCAACACATTGACATTAGTGGCAAGTTCTGCAATCACTTGGTCTCGTTCTTGATTTTCCTTGATCAAGTTGTTAATAGAAGGAGAGCCAATTGCAATTCCGCCTATGGAATCCTCAGAATGCCAAGCTTGGTTGTGTTTTGCCATTTTATTTAAGATCTGAGCCACCTTAGCGAAGGTTTTATCCATAAAAGATCCAGCAGCTGCATTTTTCGCTATTGACTAGTTCATAGGATCCAAACCCATGTAGAATTTTTCCAGCAAGATGGAATCTGGAAAACCATGGTTTGGAGACCTCACCAAGTACAATTTGAAGCGATCCCACGCTTCATGTAGCTGTTCGCCAGGTAGTTGCTTAAAGAAGAAAATCTTGTCCCTGAGCTCGGACTTCTTGCTTTGTGGAAACCATTTTGACAAGAATGCTCGGACAAGTTCAGGCCATGAACGTATAGAATTCGGAGGAAGATTTTGAAGCCATTTCCTCACATCTCCAGCTAACGAATACTTAAAGCATCTCAACCTCAAGGCATCGTCGGAGACATGATTCTGCTTGTGCATCGCACAAACACCCAAGAAATTTCTGAGGTGCTGTGTTGGATCATCATCCGTGGAATTTCAGAAAAATCCCTCCGCTTTCAGCATCAGAATTATTCCATGTTCTACCTTGAAAGTAGCGGCACCGATAGCAAGAGGTACAATGGCGTTTGTATCCTCAATATACTCCTCAATGTCTGCAAAAGGATTTCCTTCCTCCTATATCTCCACATCATCTTCATGGTCTGACATATCTCCCTGTCTACACCAAACACAACAAATAACGTGTAATAGAGTAGAATTAGACGTAAAGTAAAGTATACACTAATTAGTAATTTCAGAACCGTATTCCCCGGCAACGGCGCCAAAATTTGATACGCTCAAATTACACCTTAAGAATAGTTTAAGCGGTCGGTGTCAAATATAATAACCCAACAAGGTTGGGGTCGAATCCCACAGGGAATAGGTGTGAAACGTTTATCTAATTAGTGTAATACTCGACTAAGTCGTAATTCTATCCAGTAATTATAATAAAAAGGAATATTGAACTTAAGTGTAAACGAAAACTGATTGCAATATTGTGAATGTAAATAATATGAATTAAAGAAACTAAGGTTGTGTTCCCCTTTATGTAGTACAATGCTATTGATATTAATATAGAATATTTCCAACGGAAAACTTTCTTGATATGCAATTGATGCCTAATTTACTACCCAATATTTTCCAATAGTTGGATAACATATCCTCTTATGATCTTTCCAAATACAAAAGAGTTGTGATTAAGAACAATCAATTAATGCCAAATTAAAACCCACTTATTCCTAAGCGATTTTATTAAACAAGGTTTAAAGCCTTGAGTCTTTGTTATTTACTTCTACTAAATTCTATCCCACTTTCCCAAGCAAAGATAGAATTATTGGCATTCGTTAATGTTTGCAACCACTAACAATTGTTGAAGAATAAGAAGTAAATAAATATCAATCATCCGTTGAAATCATATTCAATATCAAAATCTCAATAACATTGTACCCATCTAGGGTTCACAAGCTTAGCGTTTAAATTTAGCTACTCATGCTGAACATTGAATAAGAAAGAATAGTAATTGTCATAATCTTACAAAATAGAAAGTAATTGATCCCAAAAGCTTCCAAGAATTCAAACTAGCTAATTGCCCGTACTTTGTACTCTCAATTATGACAAGATGTTCCTCACAAAACTCTATTAAACCTATTTATAAAGGCCAAAAACCCGAGGCAAACTTTGGACTGGTTTGCCCCTGCTGTAATAATGCGGACCGCATTTCTGTCGCAAAACAGAAATGTGGTTTGCAAATCTTCTTCCTACGTTGCATTTATAACCCCAGGATTTGCCTTCGTCGCATACTGTAATTGCGGTTCGCATATCGATTATGCAATCGCAAAATGCGATCGCGTTCTTCACCCTGTTTTTCACCCAAAAACTATGCTTGCATATGCGATTTCACAGTGCTATTTTGCGGTTTGCATTCTTGTTTTGCGGTCGCATATGCGACCGCATTCTCAACATGAAGAAGTGCCCAGAGTTCTGTCCTTGTTTGCGATTTTCTTGTGTGCTATGCGGTCCGCATTCGCTGTTTGCGATCACATACTCACATCTGCGATGCTGTTTAAGTCTTTTCTCGTCTTTAGTTGGCCTTTTTACCTCTTTTCCGTGCTTTTGGGTCCTTACACTCGATGTTCTGCAAATACATTAAAATTAAATAAGTATCGGTAGAATTTGCACATAAAACAAGTTAACTCTAAGCAAGTAGTATCAAAATGTGCCGAAATTACCCGGCACATCAGTTATCATCGGGTCTGCGGTGCAATATTAGAAAAATGGAAGAAACAGTTTTGGATTCATGGAAGGTCCTTCAAAATGGGGTGTACCAGTTGGAGATGTTATTGTGCACATGAGGAGGGTATGAGATGGTTCATGGGTATCGAGACGATATGATCTTGTGATTTGAGTCACTCGAGATGAGTGATGATTGAGTCTGTTATGTTTTATAATGGAGCTATTATTATGTCTAAGGCAAGTCAAGAGTAAATTGGAAGAAGTTGGGTTGGTTAGTAATGGTTTGAATCAGCATGATTGTGGCAATGATCAGTTCCTTCAGTGCGTTAGTTATACAGGTGGTTTGTGGTTGTACGTGTAGGCTTGATGTAGGCTTGATAGCCACCATAATTTGATTGATTTGGGAGGTATTTGATTCAAATGGCCTTGTTATGTGTAAATGGATTCCGGAAGAATTATGGCAGTTTAGACCACAACTTGAGGTTTGTATTTTAGCGTTTGTGGGAATTCAGCTGTGTGTTGCAATAGTTCTTCTGAAATTGGTTAAGTGAAAGGGTTCAAGCCAATGAAGTGTTTATTTTACTAGTAGTACAAGGGCAATGAAGTATTCTTTTACTCTCATGTTGCAGCATGATAGGTGCAGTGAGCGGCATGGGAATTAGGAGTTGAGGATCAAGGTTGCGGCTCGGTGTTGATAAGAATGTGACGAGCTCGGATGAGTAGGGAAAAATTCAGATGTTCAAGATAAGCTGGTATTTTCTTTAGTGTCACCTGAGAACGGTGTCCTGTGTAAGGGGCTTTGTGCATTGATTTGCAAATTCTTGATTTGCTTTACAGAATTGGTACGGTTGGTGGTATGGATGTGCAGACTTCGCTACTTGGTGCGGAAGGTCATGAGAGCGTATCCCACGCGGAGATTTGTATAAGTGTTATATGTTAGTCACTTAATTGTTAAGGATTGAAACCAAGTATGGAGATTCTGGTACTATCGCTAATGTGAGAGCTTATGCCTGAAATCCGCTCTTGTCATTTGGTTGTGGATTGTGAGAGTTTAGTCCGAATTGGAAGGCTGCTCCCATGTGTCATAAATAGGGCATTATGGATCTTGGAAATTTGTTGGCGCAGTATGGTATGATCAGAGTCGGTTTGAGGTCCGTTGGTGGGTCTAATGTGAATGTGTGCTCTACGTCAGGTCGGATGTGTTTATTCGGCATAGCATTGCTTACGGAGGAGTCTTCGTGCATTAGATGTTATTCCTGTCGTCAGCTATTCCATGTAATACCTTATTGTGCCATGTGGGTTGTGAGACAGCTTGATTATTTGCACATATGTTTTGGTCCCGTGTAGCTTGTGGTATTATATGAACAGGATGGCTCTTGAGATGCGGGTCATTTATTGCACCTTAGTCGTGCTTGGGTTTTGTAATGTATGACGCTATTCGTCTCCCTATGGTTGTACTTTTGCACTTGGCGTGCTTGTGGTCGATCTTCAGGTATTTCGTAGGTATAAGCATTATGGCTTGATGGACACTTCCCTATTTATTGCTATGTGTGGATCGGGGGGCACGCCGCAATGGTATCATATGTGTATCGGGTTGCACGCCGCAATGGTATCATATGTGGATCGGCTTGCACACCACAATAGTGAGATGTTGAGTACGATTCCCTATATCTATTCTTGTGTATTTTGTTTCTCTTTCTCTAAGAAGGGTTCATAGCATCTATTCGACCATTTTATTCGTTATGCGGGCTGAGTAGTTTTTTTCTAGAGTTCGTTCCTCCCTATGATCATATTCGAGTTGTAGCTTGTTGGTGCTTGATGGCGCTGGATGAGATTTTAGATGGTGTTTGAGATGGCTTATTGCCGAAGCAGCCTTTACTGGGCGAGACGAGATTACTGGACTAGAGATCAGTGGGATTGGAGTTAAGTAAGGTATATTAAAGAGAAAATATCGTTATTCAATTCAAAATGAGGTAATGGTGCTCGTCAGCTAAAGAGACTCCATGATTTATTATTTTGGCAGGTGGTTATGAGTTCCTACACATCTCTTTCGTCGTGGCAGTATTATGAGAGTAGGAAAAGGGCTTACATATGCTATGAGATGTATTGCGGGCATCAGATTCATGAAATTGCAGCTATTGAGGTAGCAGGATTTTATTATGGTTAAGCGACTTATGTGGTGCATGGTGTGATTTCAGCAAAGGAACTTGGTCATGTTTTGGTACAGTGTGTAGTGATTGATGCGGTGTTCGGATGTTAAAATCAGGTGTTGTAGAGTAATCCGGATGTTGGCAATTGGTCCTAAGGCTTGTTGGCTAAGGAAAAAGGGAGGATCTGCAGTCCAGCTCGAGCTTCTGCACTCACATGGGTTGTGGTGGCACGGGTAAGTGCACGAGATGTTAAACGGTAATTTTGGATAACTCTAGAGCAGTTCTTGGCACGTTCGTGGATGAACGTATGTTTAAGGGGGGAGAATGTAACGACCCGACCAGTCGTTTTGAGCTCTAGCGCGTCGATCAGCGGTTTGAGGCCTTGAGTAGCATCACTTCAGGTATTAGGACTTGTACGTGTGGTCGGAATTGAATTTCGGGAAGTTCAGAGTTTATTTGGAAAGAAAATTCTAAATTCAGAAGCTTTAAGTTAGAAGGGTTGACTAAGGTTTGACTCTTGAGTAAACGACTTTGGAATTGGGATTTGAAGGTTCAAATCGATTTGTATGATGATTTCGGACTTGGGCGTATGTTCGGGTTGAGTATTGGCTGGTCTAGGATCATTTCGAAGTCTATTATTTAGAAGGTTGGCATTTTGAAAGTTTAAGAATTTCTTAAGATTGATTTGAAATGTATTTTGGTGTTATCAATGTCCGTTTGGAGTTTCGAGCCTTGGAATAGGTTCATATCGTGATTTGTGACTTACACGTAAAGTTTGGAGTCATTCCGGGATGTTTATGTGTAATTCGGATGCGTTCGGCGAAGTTTGAAGGTTGGATAGTTGAAAGAAAGGTTTTGGCTGTCGATTAATGATTTTGACCTTGTTTGACGTGATTTGAGGCTTCGATTAGGTTTGTATCGTGTCTTGCGATGTGTTGGTGTGCTTGGACGGGGTCCCGTAGGCCCCGAGTTTGAATCAGATCGATGTTGGATTAAGGTGATTGCTGGAGCTGCTGAAGTTCTGGTGTCATCGCACCTGTGGTGGGTTTGGCCGCTGGTGCAGACATGCAAGAGCGATGGTGTCATTGTAGAAGCGGACAGGGGCCAGCTAGGGGAGCATCGCAGGTGCGGAATTGTTTGGTCGCAGGAGCAACTTCGCAGAGGCGGGCTTTCACCGCAGAAGCGCAAAGGAGCACAGAAACGAGGGTCGAAGCTGCTTTTTTGCGGCTCCTTTCTCGTAGGTGCAATGGGGCGGGCTCCAGTGCTTTCCGCAGATGTGGACTTTTTTGCCGCAGAAGCAATTATTTACTTTGCAGGTGCGAGGATCACCTGGGAAGAATTATATATGTTGCCCAAATCGGGTTGCGGCTCATTTTCACTCCATTTCTTCATGGAAGCCGACTGGGAGCGATGTTGGAGCCACATTATCATCATCAACCAGGAGGTAAGTGATTTATTCTCATTGTGAGTTAAATACATGAATTATACATGGATTGGAACATGGAAATTGGTGGAAATTGTGAGATTTTGAAGGAAACCTAGAAATTAGTAATTTTGGATTCTTACCACGTAATTGGACATGGAATTAGGAATAAATTATATAATTAAGTTCGTAGTCTTATGGGTAAAGTTTATCTTCAAAATTTTTTGAAACCGGGCACATGGGCCTGAGGGTTGACTTTAATGACTTTTTAAGCGGAGTTGGGAATCAATATAAATGATAAATTGTCAGCATTGGAGTATATTTTGATTGATTTGCATGTTGCTTGACTAGTTTCGGAGCGTTTGGCTTTGATTAGAGGTGTTAGAGAGGCATTGGAACTGGTTATGGAACTTCAGAGCGAGGTAAGTCTCCTGTCTAACTTTGCGAGGGGGAAACTACCCCCCTCGGTGATGTATTGTTATGTGCTACGTAACGACCCAAACGGTCATTTTTCTTTCTAGAACCCCGTTTCCCTAAATAAGAATCCCCATACGTGCTCTTACTGTTATGACTTGCAGGGACAGTTAGTTCGGGATTTGGAAGGGCTCGGATTGAGAATGGTACATTTGGTTCCTTAAGGTTGGCAAAAAGGGCTAAGTTTGACTTTGGTCAACGTTTTGAGCAAACGACCTCGGAATCAGGTTTTGTTGGTCCCAACAGGTTCATATGATGATTTCGAACTTGGGCGTATGTCCGGATCGGGTTTTGGATGACCCGGGAGCGTTTCAGCGCCTAATAGTGAAAGTTGACTCTTTGAAGGTTTTAATGTTCTTTAAATTTGGTTTGAAGTAGGATTTGGTGTTATCGGGGTTCAATTGTGTTTCCGAGCCTTGGAATAGTTCCGTATGGTGCTTTAAGACTTGCACACAAAATTTGGTGTCGTTCCGAGTAGTCTAAGTAGGATTCGGCGCGTTTGGAGCGAGTTGGAAGAACTTGACGTCCATAAGTTGATTCAATTAGGTTTGGGGTATGATTCTTGGTTTCGTTGTTGTTTTATGCATTTTGAGGGTGTGAGCGAGTCTGTTTTATGATTTCAAACTTGTTGGTATATTTGGGTAGGGCCCCAGCAGCCTCGGGTGTCAATCAGACGAGGCTCGGACCAAGTTGGGACTTGGGAGCAACAGCAGAATCTCCTAGCTTCTAGTGCAATCGCACCTGCGCTTGGCCAGCCATAGGTGCGAGCTCGCAGAAGCAAGGGATTTGCCGCAGAAGCGGACCAGCAAAGGGCAGCCCAGTGCCTGCAGAAGCAAGCCGATGGCACCTGCGAAGGCGCAGGTGCGAAGGAAGCCACAGCAGAAGCGGGCAACATCGCAGGTGTGATTTTATCACCGAAGACGCGATCTCACAGGCGCGACCAGCTGGGTACAAAAGCAAAGGGGGTCAGCTTGGCCTTGGTCCGCACCTGCGTGGTTTTGTCCGCAGAAGCGGAACTGCAGGTGTGAAAATCGCAGAAGGCAGAACCTCATTTAATTTGGGAATTAAGGCATTTTGAGCTCATTTATTTTATTCCTTGGGCGATTTTTGGAGCTCT
Organism: Nicotiana obtusifolia; assembly: GCA_002018475.1. Taxonomy (NCBI): domain Eukaryota; kingdom Viridiplantae; phylum Streptophyta; class Magnoliopsida; order Solanales; family Solanaceae; genus Nicotiana; species Nicotiana obtusifolia. The sequence continues at coordinate 256,417 of MCJB01007803.1, read as the reverse complement.
TAGAGAGGGGTTTTCACCTAAAACTTTGAGGTAAGTAATTTCAACTCGATGTGAGTTAAATACATAGATTATGGGTATATTTAACATGTAAAATTTGTAAAATTATGGATTTAGATGAAAATCCTAGGTTTTCATAAAAATGGGATTTAACCACGAAAGTGGTTGTGGAATTTAGTGAAAATTACTTATTTGGGTTCCTGAGGTTATGGGTAACAACTTTCTTTGAAAACTTCCAGAATCCGGGCACGTGGGCCTGGGGATGAATTTTAGAAATTCTTGAATTGGGATTGGGTAGTCACTTTAATAGTTAGAAGATGAACTATTAACCACGTATTGATTATTTTATATAACATTTGACTAGTTTTGAGTCATTTGGCACCGAGTTAAGGGTTTAAAGCATATTTGTGGATCAGAAAGTAAGCTTTGAGACGAGGTAAGTCTCTTTTCAACCCTTGTAAGAGGGAATTAACCCCATAGGTAAATTGATTTAATATGTGCTTCTATTTTTGGGGGCTACATATGCACGAGGTGATGAGAGTCCGCTTAGCTACTAATAATGCTTATGTCCGGGTAGTTCAGGACCCAAATCATGTTATACTTGCGATGTTAGTACCCTGATTCTTAATTTAATTGCTTAAATCATATTGGAACTTGATAAAGGAAATGTAAAAGTTCAAATTTCATTTACTGAGTTTTGAACGGGTTACTTGAACGTTAATAAGAATTTGCGCTTCTTTGAATTTTAACCTCTTAATAATATTTGGATCGGTTGTCTATAAAATATTCTCTTCTTGTGGAGTGGGCGGAATGCTTTGGCAGTAGAATTGATGCATCTATGGTTCATGCCGTTCGACCCTCGGCAGTGCACAGTATATATGTTTATAATTTGGATCGGGCCGTACGACCTAGGCATAATTCGTGCGTAATAATACTTTGAGCCCAATTACAAAATAGTGTTTCATTGGCTCGAGTAGTTAAATTGTTAAAGGATGGAAATTGAATTAGGATTTACTATTAGAGAAAGAATTGTTTATTCATTTCTTGTTATTGAGATTTCAGTTTAATTTATGTAGTCCATGCTTAATTATAAATCTCGGTATTTTATTGTTATCCCATAGTAAGTGTCGAAGTCGACCTCTCGTCACTATTTCTTCGAGGTTAGACTAGATACTTAATGGGTACTTGTTATTTATGTACTCACACTACACTTCTGCACAGATCGTGCAGGATCTGAGGCAGGCGCATCTGGTTATCCTCTCGACGTGCATCCTTGATTCCACAAGACATTGCGGTGAGTTGCCTTCCGAGCCCGTTCTGCAGCACCCGAAGTCTTTCTTTTGCTTTTACTTTCTGTCTGTTTCACTTCAGACATTAGTGTAGTATTTTTTTCTGTACATTCTACTAGTAGCTCATACACTTGTGACACCTGGTCTTGGAGATCATGCTAGTAGACACTGATGATTTTTGGTTATTTACTTCATTTTATTTGCTCTTAAAATTAGTTAAATCTCATTTTATTAAATTTTCACATCTCATATATTCAATAATTAAGAATCAACTATTTCTAAACTGTTAAAAGAAACAACCACACTGTTAGTTCATGTTAGCTTGCCTAGCGGTAACGTTGGGCGCCATCACGGCCTATAGGAGAAATTGGGTCATGACATGCTATTAGTTGTGGGTGCTACGCATGCACGAGGAGACGAGAGTCCGTACGTAGCTAAAGCATGTTTATGCCCGGGTAGACTTAGGACTTTACCATGTAATAATTGAAATATTTGAACTCATCCTGCTGGCTTAATTACTTAAAATTACAATTGAACTTGATTTAAAAATATATACATATATATTAGGCCGAGCCTTATTACCATGAGTTGTTGGCAAGTTAATTGAGAAATGGTAGAGGTTATACTCACCTTGTGTTTATATACTATATCGTAAGCTCGTGTCTCGTAATTCGATAATTCCTTTCCTTTCTTGTGGAGCGGGCCGAACGCCTCGGCAGGATTATGTACCACACTCTCATGGGAGCGGGTCGTTCGCCTCGGCAGTATAATAGATGCATCTATAGTTCGTGCCGCTCGACCCTCGGCAGTGTACACGTTATGATGGTATCGGGCAGATCGCGTCGGCAGTATCATATTCTTTCTGAGAGTTGGCTGTACGACCTCTGCATAATCGTGCGTTATAGTGCTAGCGGTCTGAATATTCACGAGATTTTTCCTTTCCCTGATGCCTTGCATTTTATATGGAAATCCTTATCCGTTTGTCATTGGCACTTGATAATTTCGAGCTGTCGAGATAGAATACGAGATTGAGAAATTGATATTGTTAGAAGAAAAAACAATTTTTTGGAAGATTGTGTTAGTTACAGATTTACCTCACTACTATTATTGTACTCTTATCTTTTTATGATTTACCATATTGATTTTTGGACTACTTGTAAGTGTCGATGTGGACCCCTCATTACTACTTCACCGGGGAGGCTAGATAGCTACTGGGTACGCATTGATTTATTTACTCATGCTGCACTTCTGCACTAAATGTGCAGGATCTGACATATTTATTTGATGATCATCTTGGTGCGTAGGCGTAGCTGTTGAGGAGACTTCATGTGAGCTGCATTCCAAGCTACGCATCGTAGTCCACAAAGTATCGATTGTAATATTTATTTTATCCTGTCTTATTTACATTCTAGACAGATATTGTATTATTATTATACTCCTTAGTAAATGCTCATGCACTTGTGACACCAGGTTTAGGGGGTACCTACTAGTGTTCACTATTGTAGTTCGCGTATTATTATCATTTCACCTTGTAATTTATACCTTATACGAAAATTGGAAAATAAAATCACGGGTTTTTCTATGAGTACTAGATTTTACACTACTTATTCAATGGGATTCATGATTTCGAAAATCGTAAAATGAGTAACTAAGTTGATGAATCACCCTATAGTGGATTTTGGGTCGTAACATAAACCTCCAGTCACATGACCAAACCCTAAAGTTGAACTAAAAGTCAACTTGGTAGAATTGCCATGACAAAACAAGTCAAATCCTAGCTTAAGTAAAACTAAAACTGAAATAACATTTCAGCAAATTGCTAGTGCAAAGAGAACATCATGTAGTATTAGGTCTCGACCACTACGCAGGACTAACTTGCATGTACCGTTCCACATATCCACTTTGCTCCACGTGGAATTCGCCGAAACTCAATAAAGGCGCTGCATTCCCAAGCTGTGTGGTCTGTTGCTCCTGAGTCTACAATTCACAAAAGATTAGATTCAGTTAGAAAAATAGAACTAGAAATACAAAGTTCACTAATTCGAGCATCTTGAAATATCTTTCTAGGAGGCTCAGAGCAATCTCTGGCACAGTGACCCTTTTTGTCACAATTATAACATTTTACTTTAGCAAATTTGACAAGTTTGGGACGTTTGTTCTTGCCGTTTTCAGTCTTTTCCATTTTAGCAGGCTGAGCTTGACGTGGCCTCTCTTCTTTCCCAGTTCCTTTTCTTTGAATCACTCTTGGTTTTGGAGGTTGTTGCCATGTGCAATTCAGCTATTAGCTTTGCAGTCTCAAGTCGTTCCTCCTCTAACTCAAGTTGCCTCTAGACATCTTCCAGAGTTGTGACTCGCTCATCATGGTTCAAATGCATTTTCATATGATCCCAAGAACTAGGTAAAGAGCGTATGACAACTTGGATTTGTTGTTCATCAGTCAACACATGACTTGCATCTTTCAACTCCCCAATCATATTTGTTATTTACCTCAGAAGTATTTTCATTGAATTTTCTGGGGCGTTTCTTATATGAATCAAATTTGATCGTTAAAGATTGCAGCCTTGCAGTGGAACTTGTACCAAACCTTTTCCTCAAAGCATTCCAAAGATCTATAGCTCTTTGGTGATCCTTAAACTCCCTTAGGATGTCATCATCCCAGGTGCTCAACAACGAAATGCAAGCAATGGAGTTCTTTTTCTTCCAACTGTCATAGGCTTGATGCTCACGTCTATGCTGAGCAGTATTTCCTTTTTCAGGCTCATTCATGACATTGTTAATGGCCTACAGAGCATGTTGCTCCTCTAGCACATACTGGACTTTCAAGCTCGGGGTTTCATAATTATCGCCACTGAGTTTCAACCCTTTGTTGAGCTCAACAACAATATTTTTCGAAGTAGTAGTCATTCTTTAACAATTAAAAAAATGGTGAGGATCATATTAAAAAAAAAAACAACACAAGGCACTATGTTCTACATACATACATATTATGACACTAAGCATTAATTGATTAAGTTAATAAATACATATATTAATTATCGGGTTGAGAGTTCACTATGTTCCCAATCATCGTCCAAAAATTAAAATATTATGAAAATTAACCTATTCAATCACAAAGCTAAGCGTCTTAATCATGTTCAAGACAACATAATTATCTAAGATGATTTTATAATCCCATGTGGATCCTAAGTTGATAACAACTTATATTAACATGCAAATAAAATTAATGTCAAACTAATTAACATTTATTACATGCTATTCAAATTCACATAAAAGTTATTTTATAGCTAAACTAATTAACATATTAAACATGTTAAGCAAATAATAAGTATTGCTAATATTAAACTAATTAACATTTATATCATGCTCAACAAATTAACATAAATCAAGTGTTAAACTAATTAACAAAAATAATGTTAAAACAAATTAACATTCCTACCATGTTAAACGAATTAACAAATAAATATAATGTTAAACAAATAAAATTTTAAAGCATTTTAAACAAATTAATATTTTAAAGCATGTTAAACAAATTAACAAATTAATTCAATGTTAAACGAAATAATATTTCAAGCATGTTAAACAAATTAACAAATAGACATAATGTTAATAAATTAACATTTTAAAGTATGTTAAATAAATTAACATATAAATATAATGTTAAATAAATTAACATTCAAAAGCATGTTAAACAAATTAACAAATAAATTTAATGTCAAACAAATTAACATATAAATATAACGTTAAACAAATTAACATTTCAAGCATGTTAAACAAATTAACAAGCAAGAGTAATGTTAAACTCATTAACATTTCAAGCAATTGGGATAATAAAACAATTATAGTTTTTATAAAAGAATATAAATTCTAAATTTATATTCTAAAAATTAAGTCGATATGACTATTTTAATAATCTGGAATTTATTTTTCATAAAGAAAAATAGAACTTGATTTAAATTTTATTTAGGCTATTAGCCCATAATAAAAACTATAAATAGTAGTACAATGGACCTTTAGCCCAAAATTTTAGATCTGTTAACCAAAAAGAATGAGCACATACGTGTATTTCATCTGAAGACCTATTATAGGTATGCCTTTAAGGTGGGCCATTAGCCCAAACTTCTAAAGAAGTTAAAGAAACTTGTTTCTTCTCTTACAATGATGTTGACAGCCATTAACAAAAATATTTTATTTATTTATTTATTTATTAAAATAGATTTTAAGGAGAGAGAAACCTAAGTTTCTTCTCCACTTCTTTTTCCAATGTTTTTGGCCGCCACCCTCCATTGAAGCACGAAGTTTCAACTTTTTTTTTTTTTTTTTTCTTAATTTTCAGAGAAGGGAGAAGCTATAGTCTCTCTAACCTTCTTCTTCTTAGTTGCTGAAAAATAAAAGAAATATATGGATAGCCACCAGCGGCAGCGGTGGTATTTCGGGGCAGTAGTATTCCGGTGGCTACAGTGCGGCGGCAGATCGAGAAAACGCAAAAAAATTAATTTCTTTAAAATAATTTATTTGGTCAACTATTATATATAACAAACGATATGATTGAATTCCGAAAATAAAGTATCATAGGAACAGATTCAAACTTATTTTAAATTTATTTTTTAATATTGCATTACAGATGTAAAAAGCAACTGATTTCCTTTATATATATCGTTTTTTTAAAAACTTAAAACCGATTTCAAAGTGAACAAAAAAAATATCATGCAACGGTTAAACATATTAACCTATCGAATTTCACCTAGATTAAAAAAAAAGATACAGTTCTTGCTTAACACATAAATTTAGAACGATTATATATATATATATGTTTTCGAACAAGAAAACTAGCCTATGGCTCTGATACTAATGTTGGGACACGATAAACTAAACACATTAGATTAGCACTTCAATCGTAAAACGAGAACTTACTTGTTCGCATAGTGGAAGTGAAAGAAATGAACCGCGGTTGAAATTACTAGTCGGCAGTGGTTGTCACGGTGTGCTGGAGCAATCCTCAATTCCACAGTCTAAACCCTTGTTTGGATTGAGGGAGGGAGAGAGAGAGAGAGAGAGAGAGAGAGAGAGAGAGAGAGAGAGAGAGAGCGTGGAAAAAATATTGCTGAGAGTATATTTTATTATACACTGTAAGTGTACTTATATAGGAAATACTAGAGTTAACTAATAACCCTATTGGGTCTTAAAGCATCCTTTAGGGGTGGACCTAAAATTTCCTACATATGAGGCACATGATACCCATTGGTTTGTCTCAACAAGTAGTCCAACTGAATTCTACATGAAGTTTATTTAAGGATACTTAGAAGGACAATAATAGGGAGCATCATATCTTTTTCCAAATATTTTATTGAATCTAAGAGGACTACCGGTGAATGGGTGTCACGACCCGAAATTTCCATCTTCGAGATCGTGATAGCGCCTAACATTTCACTTGCTAACCAACCCAACGTTAGAGGATCTTTAAGCCATTTTTTTAATCAATTCAATTAAGTAAAACCAATTAAGCCGAAAAGAAACTAAAACGAAATACAAATGACATAAAATCAATAATATCTAAGTACAACCCGGATCTGGAGTCACAAGTTCACGAGCTTCTAGAATCTCTACAAATAGGGTTTGAAATAAATACAACCGTCTCAAATGAAAAGGACAGTAAATAGGGGAAGTAGAAGGGGATTTCAAGGTCTGCAGACGCCAGTAGATCTACCTCAAGTCTTCAAATGCCAATCTTAGCTGATATGCCTCACGAACAGCTGGGATCTGCACAAGAAGTGCAGAGTGTAGTACGAGTACAACCGACCCAATGTACTGCGTAAGTGTCGAGCCTAACCTCGACGAGGTAGTGACGAGGGTATGACAGGAGACCTACGTAATTAAACCCGCATAGACGGAAATATACGTACAAAATAACAACAAATAAAGAATTAACAAGTACAACTAGGAGGGGACATGCGAAAAGGGTACAAGATACGGTAACTACAGCAGGGAATAATAACAAGAATCAGTCAATAAACATTCCATCAACAAAATGAACAAGCATAATGGATAAAACTGCATGACATCACCCTTCTTGCTTTTACTCTCAGCCTCACTATGTAATAGTAATAACGGCACGACATCACCCTTCGTTTTCTTACTCTCAATCTCACCATAAAATAATAAATATGGAACGGCATCATCCTTCATGCTTTAACTCTCAAATACGTCACGACATCACAAATAGTTCATAAATGCTCAATTATGAACTATGTATATCACAAATAGTTCATAAATGCGAAAAGACGATCAGTTAAGTAATAAACTGGTCTAATCATGGATATCATGATCAAAAAAGGAAGTAAATTACATTAAACAAGTCCAACGAGCATGCTTTAACCCAATAACAACGCATAAGTACTTGTCACCTCACATATACATTGTACCCAACATTTTAAACATCTATCAAATAGGCAAACAAGTCCTAATCTCTCAAGTCAAGGTTAACCACGACACTTACCTCGCACCAAAAGTCGACTCAAAGCTCTACCGGAGCCTTTTTCCCTAGAATCCGTCTCCAAACCACTCGTATCTAACTATAATTGACTCAATAATATCAAATATTGCTAAAGGAATCAATTACAATGCATAAATTTAGAATTTCCACACTTTTTCCCAAGAAGCCAAAAATCGACCCCGGGCCCGCTTGGTCCAAACTTGAGTTTTAGACCAAAATCCATTTTCCTATTCACCCCCGATCGTGATTATGTAATTAATTTCATAATCCGACCTCAATTTGAGGTTTAAATCCCTAATTTGCGAAAACTCTCAATTCTTCTCGAATCCCTAGTTTTCTACAATGGATGAACAAAGATTAGGGCTAGAAATTAATGGGTGATATTAGAAATGGAAGAAAATGACTATGCATCAAATCAAGACGGAAATCAAGCACCCAATGGCCCTTTTTACATCTCGAGAAACTATTCTCGTCACATTCAAACCATATGAACACATTCTGTGGTCACATCATGCTCATCCTATTGCTACTCAACCGCTCATCGAGCCACAAATTCCACTCATAGTGACACTACCGGACATATGAGTCCAAATGTACAAGCTCACACAACTGAAGCCACCGAGCCTAAGCTGCATTGTAAACCTGGCCTCAAGTCCTCTAGACTGGCCCATCACTAAAACACAGAATACACATCTCGAACCTCGTCCATAAAATCACAAGCCGGAGATACACAGCTGATACCGAGCGCTCACATATGCGTACGAGTGAGTGGAATGAATTCAAAGAGGTACGCTTCAAGCCGAATCAATGCTGCTTGATATGGAAAGAAAGATGGGAAGTTTATCCTATGTAGCCTCTCGAAGATAGGTATGAACGTCATCATACCGATCCGAAAGACTCTACTAGACACGTGCTCATGACTTGTAGAACCTATGAACCTACAACTATGATACCAACTTGTCATGACCTAAAATCCAACTAGCGGTGATGATACCTAACCCAACCCGTTAGGTAAGCCAATGTAAAAATATCCGATTCAATTAATATTAACTGGCTCTAATACACTTCCCAAGGACTAGTAGTACAAATTATGAGCTTCTAAGATTAGAATTTATAAAGCTGGTGTGAAATAAAAATACATCATCTGTTTGAAATATACATGAATAGATTAAAATTCTAAAGCTACCATGAACAAGAGGCAACAATGACTGGAACGCAGGTACATCTTCAGATCCAGCTCTCGCTATGTACAACAGCATCAACATCTAAAATATACACGCAAGGTGCAGAAGTGTAGTATGAGTACAACCGATCCCATGTACACAATAAGTAACAAACCTAACCTTAGGTTGAACGTAGTGACGAGCTGGGACAAGGGTCAAAGTCCAACTCCAATAACTAATAACATCTCATAACAATACAATTTAAAGTAGCACAAGTAATAACTCAATAATAAAATTCTCAGCTCGTATAAAATTTCGGAAAAAATAACATTTTCTTTTTAATATAACAGTAAAACTCAAATCTTTTGCCGAAAGTCACCGAAAATATGAGTAAGTCTAAAACCTGTGATTTTTCTCAAAAAAAACTTTAACGACAGATAAGAAATTTCATTATCAAATGGCAAGAGAAAAAAAATACTTCTCTATGCCTTCATGTCAATATGCATGTGAAATCATGAATGTCACCAAAACCGGAGTAGCAGAAAGAAATGCATCTCTATGCATGTATCTCAAATACGCATGTCAAAAGCAATGTATCTCAGTGATGAACTCATGTACTCACATTCTCGGAGTACTCAATCTCATTGTCTCACACTTTCCACTCATCATGCTCAATCACTCGACACACTCAGTCACTCAGTACTGAACAGGGCAGATCCAGCCCAAACATAACAACTGCTAGCAATTGCGCTCACTAAGGGTGTACAGACTCCGGAAGAGCTCTTTCAGCCCAAGCGCTATAATCCGCACGGACAATTCACGTGCTGCACAGGCAACTCATGTGCTATAGTATCAATATCTGGATCCGCACGGACAACTCACGTGCTGCACGGACAACTCACGTGATATAGTATCAATATTTGGATCCGCACGAACAACTCACGTGTTGTATGGACAAGTCACGTGCTATACTATCAATGTCTCAAAATCAGCCCCTCGGCCTCACTCAGTCATCAATCTCTCTAGTCTCTCGGGCTCCCAATGTCATGAAACTAGCCCAAAATGATGATATGATGTATCAATAAATAACAACAGAGACTGAGATATGATATGCAATAAATGTATATGACTGAGTACGAAATTACAATTTAAACATATAATTCGACAGCAGAATGACCTCAGTGGGTCCCAATAATACCAACATTTGCCTAAGCATGATTTCTAATATGAGTCACAGTTCAGTTTCCCTAACTAATAAAAATACAAGTTAATTGATTATATAGCTCTACGAAATCAACTGAGTCTGAATTTCTATGGTGCACGCCCACACGCCTGTCGCCTAGTAATTGCGTCACCTCCAAACAAATCACATAACATGTATAATCAGGGTTCATACCCTCAACTCCAAGATTAGAAGAGTTACTTACCTCGAACAAGCCGAATCTAATACCGAACAAGCTAAATAATACTCTAGAAATTCCATTCCGCGTATCAACCTCCGAACGCCTTCCTATCTCCACAATTCCAAGCCAAACGGTTCGAAACTAGTCAAACAACGTACAAATTAATCAAAATATACTCCAACAAGTCTCAAAACTCGAGGCCTTAAATCACCTATAACAACATTGAAACGACGAATCACACTTCAATTCGAAGTTGATGAATTTTAAACTTTTTAACTTTCATAACTCGTGTCGAAACATAGAAAATCAACCCGGAATGAACTCAAATTTTGCGTGCAAATCATAAATGACATAACAAAGCTGTTCCAATTTCTGAAATCAGATTTCGACCCCAATATCAAAAAGTCAACCCCCCGGTCAAACTTCCAACTTTCAGTTTCCTATTTTCGCCATTTCAAGCCTAATTGTACTACGGACTTCCAAATAAATATCAAGACACACTCCTAAGTCCAAAATGACCATACAGAACTATTGGAACCATCAAAACCCCATTCCGGAGTCATTTTCTCAAAAGTCAAACTCCGTTAAACCCTTCTCATTTAAGCTTCAAACATGAAATTCATTCTTCCGAACTAATCCCGAAACATCTGAAAATCAAAACCGATAATTCACACACGTTATACTACATCATATGAAGCTATTCAAGACTTCAAATAGTTTAAAGGAGCTTAATACTCAAAACAACTAGTCGGGTCGTTACATAACCGCTTTGAATTAAATGCATTATCAGTGTTGCTTACTCCATCCGGTCCACTTTAACTGATTTTTGGCTGTTTTTATACATATTAAAGAATGCACCTTTTAGCATTAAAATTTTCCATGTTAACCTTAATTTATTCATTGAAAATATAACAAATACTCCAACGCTCTTTACTCCAAGGGAAACTTTGGGGAAAAAAGGTTAATTCCTTCTTTATATCTGAAAAAATCAAATATTATAGACCACATCAAAAGACCAAAAAATCAATTAAAATAGACTAGTGGGAGTAATAAAGTAGAGGTGGGGTGTGAATCATTAAGGGCCTGTTTGGAAAGCGACACTGTTAATGGATTTGGGTGTAACTGGATGTAATTACACAATTTTGGCATGTTTGTCTGACCAAGTAATTATTTGATTAGCATGTAATATGGTGTAATTGAAGGGGTGTAATTACACTCTACAATTCTCAAAGGGGGTTGAGAATTGCTGGTAATTACATGTTATAATTACAAGCTAGGTAATTTTATATATCTCTTTTCTTTTCTCTTTAATTTATTTTGTATTTCAATTTTTTCTTTTTAATTTATCTTTATTAACTTTTTAATTTTTTTTTCAAATATTATTATTATTTTTATATTATTTATCGTATATTTCCGTATTTCTCATTTTCCAACCTTTACTTCACATATTTCTACATAATTTCTCATATTTTATTTCTTTCTTAATTATTTTATTACACCTGGGTATATTATTATTTTAATTTAAAAAAATTATATCTCATAATCTTAGAAAGAGTAAATCACCCACATACTTGACTTATAATGAGTGATGTCATTAAAGTTAAACTTTGTTATTGAAAGAGGTTATACGCAAACTTAACTATATCAAAATTATAGATTACTTTTTAATATTTAAATAATAATCTCATTTTCCAACCTTTATGTTTTGTGATCCCATGTTGTTGCTTTTTATATTCATTTATTTTCCTCATTGAGCATAATTGTGCGATTATTCTAGTTTTGAACTATATCTCCTAATATTAGAAATACTGAGTCATTAATAGATTTGGCATATAATTAGTGATGTCATTAGAGTAGAATCTCATTGTTGCATGAGGTTATAGACTTATGTGTTTTCTTTTCTTTTAAATTATATTTACTTAAATCATATTGAAACTTATTTTATGTTATTTAAGAGTATTATGTTAATTTTTTTGGATTATGAATTTATGCGATAATTCGGTTCTATTTTATTTGCTTTATTAATATTGACTTATTAATTCAGATTACATGTCATTCATTTTTCAGCTAGACTTAATAGATTATTTTTTTGTAAGATTATTGAGTAATGTTATGGCATTATATTTATAAATATTAATCCTTTTTCAAGCATGTGGTCGATAATGTTCTTACAAAATATGTTCTTTTAGTTTTTAATAATTAATTAAAGTAAAATATTGTTAATTTTAAAAAATATATGTCAATTATTTTTACAATATTAGTTACAAATATATGATTAGTAATTAATATATTTTCTTGAAACAATATGCATCTTAAATATCAAATTTAATATTATTTATAAAGGCATATATTTGTTACATATTAAATTTTAATTTTTGATAAAAAAATTTATAGTTTAAGATTTAATCTAACAGTACAATTACATTTGTTCAACCAAACAATATACTTATAATTACACTATTATTATATTATGACAAACAAACAAAAATTGTAATTATAATACTGTATAATTAGTAGGTTGTTTAATAACTACCCTAGTAATTACACCAATTCCAATTACCCGATGGCTTTCCAACAGACCCTAAATGAAATAAGGACATTTGATGAGCTTAATGAATTAGGGCTACGTCAGATGTAAATCAGAAATGGGTTACAAATATTGTATTCTTTTTCCTCAACCTGTACAGCTTTGGGTGATTGACATAAATGACTCTATAAGATGCTGGTCTTTAAATATTGTCTTCATTTTTTTAAAGTATTTAGAAAATGACTCTCGGTTCAACACACACTTATTACTTGCCGGAGATTTCTCCACCAGAATGGTACATGTATGTTATATTTTCTCTACCTATATTATTAATTGTTCATAAACTCTACCCGGTTAGCATAACTTTATGATTATACAATAGTTCTCCAAACTATATTATACTGTCATGACATTGTGATAACTAAATTCGGCCAATATATTAGATTGTTCATAAACTCGACCCAGTTGGCATGATTTTATACTGGTTCAATTGTGCACCAAACTTTACCAGATTAACATGACTTTGTGCTATCTGCAATTAACTTTAACAAAAAGTTCATTAAAGTCTACTCAATCAGAATATTATTTTCTGTGCTGTTCAACAAAGTATTCTTCAATATTGAAATTCCAATTTCGATCAAACCACCCCAAATTTGCTCTCAAATTTGAAAGAAACCTTCTGTAACGACCCGACCGGTTGTTTTGAGCTCTAGCATGTCGTTTGGTGGTTTGAGGCCTTGAGTTTCTTCACTTCAGGTTTATGACTTGTACATGTGGTCGGAATTGAATTTCGGATAATTCGGAATTGATTTGGAAAGAAAATTCTATTTTCAGAAACTTTAAGTTGGACGATTGGCTAAGGTTTGACTTTTGAGTAAACGACCTCAGAATCGAGATTTGAAGGTTCTAATAAATTAGTATGATGATTTCGGACTTGGGCGTATGTTCGGATAGAGTATCAGGTCACCTAGGAGCATTTCGACACATAATATGTAAAGTTAGCATTTTGAAGGTTTTAGAATTTTCTATGTTTGGTTTGAAGTGGACTTTGGGGTTATCGATGTCTGTTTGGGGTTCCGAGTCTTGGAGTAGGTTGGTATCGTGATTTATGATTTGTACGTAAAGTTTGACTTCATTCCGGAATGTTTATCTATGAATCGGACGCGTTCGACAAAGTTTAAAAGTTTGAAAGTTTAAAGAAAGTTTGCGATCGTCAATTCGTAGTTTTGATGTTGTTTGGTGTGATTTGCGGCCTCGAGAAGGTTTGTGTCATGTATTGAGACTTGTTGGTGTGATTGGACGGGGTCCGGGGGGCCTCGGGTGTGTTTCAAAGGGGCTACGGGTCATTTTGCCTTGTTGAGCTATAGTTTTCTGAGGTCTGGTATGCCCTTCTTCGCGTTCGCAAGGAAAGGGCCGCATTCGCGAAGGTCTGTGGAGCTGTTTGACCATTTTCTCATCGCGTTCGCAATTAGGGGTGCTCGTTCACGAAGCCTTGGGGAAGACAGTGCTTCGCAATCGTGAGTGTGATTACGCCATCGTGTAGAAGGCAGGCGGGGTGGGCACCAGGAAATTGTTCTATGCGTTCGCGATTCCATAGCCGCGGTCGCGATAGGGAAGAGGAGTTGGTCACCATGTTCATGGCCAGTGCATCGCGTTCGCGAAGGGGAATTTTGGAGCTGAAGCAGGTTGTGCTTCGCGAACCCGAGGGCAGTGCCACGTTCGCGATGAAGGTCGCCTGGGCAGTGTATTAGTTTGAAAAAATGGGTTTTGGCTCATTTCATCTCAAATCTTCCATGGGAGCCGAGCTTCGGGCGATTTTAAAGGAGCTTCTTCGTCACCCATCACTAGGTAAGTGATTTCTTCACATTGTGAGTTAAATACATGAATTATACAAGGATTTGAACATGGAAATTGGTGGAAATTGTGAGATTTAAAGAGAAAACCTAGAAATTGGTATTTTTGGATTTTTACCACGAAATTTGACATGTAATTAAAAATAAATTATATATTTAAGTTCGTGGTGTTATGGGTAAAGTTTATCTTCTAACATTATCGAAATTCGGGCACGTGGGCTCGAGGGTTAACTTTATTAACTTTTCGAGTGGAGTTGGGAAGTGTTATGAATTAATTAATTATGATGTTGGAGTATATTTTATTGGCTTCCGTGATTGTTTGACTAGTTTCGGAACGTTTGGCTTGAAGTTGAGTTTTAGAGTGGCGTTGGAGACGGTTATGGAACTTCGAAGCAAAATAAGTCTCCTGTCTAACTTTGTGAGGGGGAAACTATACCCTGGGTGATGCAATTGTTATGTGATATTAGTTGTGGGTGCTACGTACACATGAGGTGACGAGAGTTCGTATATAGCTAAAGCATGTTTATGTTCGGGCAGACTTAGGACTTTACCATGTAATATTTGGAATATTTGAATTGTTCTGCTGGCTTAATTAAATTAAAATTATAATTGAACTTGATTTAGAAATATATACATGTATATTAGGCAGATCCTTATTACCCTTAGTTGTTGGCAAGTTATTTGAGAAACGGTAAACGTTATACTCAACTTGCGTTCATATACTATATCGTAAGCTCGTGTCTTGTAATTTGATAAGTCCTTTCCATTCTTGTGGAGTGGCCGAAAGCTTCGGCAGGATTATGTACCACAATCTCATGGGAGGGGGCCGTTTGCCTCGGCAGTATAATAGATGCATCTATGGTTCGTGCCACTCGACCCTCAGCAATGTACACATTATGATGGGATCGGGCCGATTGCCTCGGTAGTATCATATTCTTTCTAAGACCTAGTCGTACTACCTCGGCATAATCATGCGTTATATTGCTAGCAGTCTGAATATTCACGAGATTTTCATTCCACTAATGCATTGCATTTTATATGGAAATTTTTGTCCGTTTGTTATTGGCACTTGATAATTCCGATCTGTCGAGATAGAATACGAGATTGAGTAATTGATATTGTTCAAAGAAAGTTAGGAAGATTGTGTTAGTTACAGATTTACCAAACTAGTATTGTCATACTCTTATCTGTTTATGATTTACCATATTGATTTATTGGACCATAGTAAGTTTCGATGTCGACCCCTCATCACTACTTCTCCGAGGTTAGGCTAGATACTTGCTGGGTATGCGTTGATTTACGTACTCATGATGTGCAGGGTCTGACATGTTCATTTGATGATCATCTTGGTGCGTAGGCGCAATTGTTGAGGAGACATGCGAGCTGTATTCCAGGCTACGCATCGCAGTCTACAAAGTCTCCATTGTACTATTTATTTTATCTTGTATTATTTACATTCTAGATAGATGTTGTATTATTTTTGTACTCCTTAGTAAATACTCGTGCACTTTTGACACCGGGTTTTGGGGGTACCTATTGGGTGTTCATTATAGTAGTTCGCGTAATTGTTATCATTTCACCTTATAATTTATACCTTATACGGAAATTGGAAAATAAAATCACTAGTTTTTCTACGAGTACTAGATTTTACACTGAATATTCAATGGGATTCATGATTTGAAAATAATAAAATGAGTAACTAAGTGATTAATCATCAGTGGCTTGTAGGACGGCGGCGTTAGGCGCGATCACGACCTATTATGGATTTTTGGTCGTGACAGCTTGGTATCAGAGCTCTAGGTTCATTTAGGTCTCACGAGTCATGAGCAAGTTTAGTAGAGTCTTGCGGATCGGTACGAAGCCGTCTGTACTTATCTTTGAGAGGCTACAGGGCTGTTAGGAGCACTTCCCTTCTTGATTCCTCATCGTGCGATTTGATTCCTTTGAGGCTTATGCCTTTATTTTCTTCCTACTCAATCTTATGCAATGTGGGGCTCTTGTTATCAATTGGGCATCAAGGAGTTGTGGTGGTACTGCAGACGTGGTGCAGGATGTTTTTCCCTGCATATTCGGGCAGGCTGTTATCGTTGCCTTGCAGAAAGATGTTCTGTCATTTTAGCTCAGTATCTGTATTTTCTATGGTTTTGAGGCTATGCACAGATTGCTATGATTTTCATGCGTTGTTATCGCACAGCGTTGGTGTAATGGTAGGGTACTTGTTTATGTGTCGAGGCAGTGAATGACTTGAAAGGAGAATTTATCAGTGCATGGTTTAGAGGTTTGGCATTTAATTCCATCGGAGAAAAGGCAATTGGACTATGGATGTTCAGGTTTTGGCTGATGGAGTAACGATACTCAATATTTTCGAGCGAGGTGTAACAATACTCGACACTTATTTAAACGCATTAAGGTCCACCGGTGTTATGGTCTTCTTCAATTTGCCTTCGGGGCAGGGTGTTGTGAAATGGTGCCTGAGAACCAGTTGTCAGAGATAGCGGTGTCTGGCAGTTTCAGAATTGAATTGGTGTTTCTAATGATGATGGCTCGAGAAAGATGATCTTCTAGGAGGTTTAGAGTGGTAGCAATTTATTAGTTCAGGTGCTACAGGTACGGATTTGATTTGAAGCAACATTTGGGCAGCGAAGGATGAAGAAGGACATGGCGGGAGGTGTCTCGCGGTGGTTGAATTGCTAGCAGGTCAAGTATGGAAAGCAGATGTCAGGGAGTTGCTTAAAGGAGATGGTTTAACCGAAGTGAGAGTGGCAGAGTAGCATATGGATTCTGTGGTAGGATAGCCACATGACTTGAGAAAAGTTTTGAGCGATTTGGGAATCATGGCAGGAATTGACTAGGTCTATAGATTTTATTTGATATGGAAGCTACTGCACTGAGGAAGATTGAGTATGGCAAAGAGGAGTTTGCTTGAAATGTAGAGGGGTGTAAAAACTTGATTACCGTTTTTGGATGCAACGTGACTTCTAGTTTGAAACGTATTGTCGGAATTTCAGTTGATGTCAATGGGGGAGGAACAGACTTGTACAGCTAGTGGATGAGCATGGGCTCAGGAGGGTTTACTGAATGCGTGGTAGTTGTAACTAGTGCAGCGTCGTTGGAAGATGTCGGCATGGAATTCCAGGTGGGTTTTCTCCTATGAGCAAGTTTAGCGGTTGCGTGATGTTGATGAAGCTTCTACGAAGAATTCTACCTGCTACCCTAGTAAGTGGTCGAATATGTGATTGTGGCTAATGATTCGGAATGTTCATGAAACGTTTAACAAAAGATTTTGAGAAATTTGGCGGGTTAAAGGTGCAAGATCATGGTAACTGAGAAGGAGGAATGGGTTCTACATTTATGTGATGGTAGCATAAAGCTAAGTGGGGGAGCCCACCGTCTACAATAGGATCGCGTGGTTGTCTGCTTGTGCAGTTTCTGGTTATTGGTGCATTGGTGGGTTATTATGAATAAGAAAATAAGACATTAGGGTAATTTGAGCAAAGAATTTGATAAATGTGTCCTATCTTTCCCCTTATCGATCATGTGCAGGTTTTGGGAAGACTCAGAGTTTATGCTTCTTATGGATGTGATATACACGGAAAAGAATTTAGCCGGTTGCTTCTTTGAGAGGGTGTTCATGTGCTAACAGTGGAGTTTGGTTATATTCCGGACCAGGTCAGAGTGGGTGACTCTCAACAACGGTCCTAGTGGGTTCAAGAATTAAAGTGCAGCGCCTAAAGATTTCGAGTCGTTGTGTGGTTAAGGATCGAGTTTTTGCAGTGGATGAAAAAAGGGGCTATCATCGGGTCTGCGGTGCAGTATTAGAGGAAAGGGAGAAATAGCTTCGGATTCGTGCAAGGTCTTGCAGAATGGGTGTACCAGTTTGAGATGCTATTATGTGCTTGAGGAGAGTATGATATGGTTCATGGGTATTGAGACGATGTGGTCTCGTGATTCGGTTCACTTGGGATGAGTGCGGATTGAGTTCGTTATGTTTTTAAATGGAGCTATTATTATTTCTAAGGAAGGTCAAGAGTAAATCGGCTGAAGTTGGATCAATTGGTAATGGTTTGAATCAATGTGATTGAGATAATGATCAGTTTCTTCGACGTGCTAATGTTATATAGGTGATTTGTGGTGGTACGTGCGGGCCTGACAGCCACCATAACATGATGGATTTGGGAGGTATTTGATTCAAATGGGCTTGTTGTGTAAATGGATTTCAGAGGAGTTATGGCGGTATAGATCACGACTTGAGGTTTGTATTTTCTACGGTTTGGGAATTCAATTGCGAGTTGCAATGGTTCTTCTGAAATGAGTTAAGTGAAAGGTTTCTAGCCAATGAAGTATTTATTCTACTAGTAATTCAGGGGTTATGATGAATTCTTGTACTCTTGTGTAGCGTCTTGATAGGTGTAGTGAGCGGCATGGGAATTGGAAGTTGAGGATGAAGGTTGTGGTTCGATGTTGATAAGAATGTCGCGAACTCGGATGAGTAGGGAAGAATCCAAATGATCAGAGTAAGCTGGCATTTTCTTTAGTGTCACCTGAGAATGGTGTCCTATGTAAGAGGCTTTGTGTACTGATTTGCAGATTCTTGATTTGCTTTACTACATTAGTATGATTGGTGGTATGTAGGTGCAAACTTTGCTAACTGGTGCGGAAGGTCGTGGGAGCGTATCCCATGGGAAAATTTGTATAAGCGCGACATGTTAGTCACTTGATTGTTAAATATTAAAACCAAGCATTGAGATCATGGTACTATCATTAGCGTGAGAGTTTATGCTTGGAATACGCTCTACTCCTTTGGTTGTGAACTGTGGGTGTTTGTTCCAGATTGGGCGGCTGCCCGTGTGTGTCATGAATAGGGTCATTGTGGATCCTTGAAAAGTTGTTGGCCTAGTATGGTATGATTAGAATCGGCTGAGGTCTATTGGTGGGTCCAATGTGAATGTGTGCTCTACGTCAGGTCGGAGGTGTTCATTCGTCATAGCATCGCGTAAGGAGAAGTCGTCGGGCATCAGATGTAATTCCCGTTGTCAGCTATTCAGGGTAATACTCTATTGTGCCATGTGGATTGTGAGACGGCTTGATTATTCACACATGTGTTGTGATCCCGTGTAGCTTGTGGTGTTATATGAGTAGGATGGCTCTCGAGATGCAGGTCATTTATTGCACCTTAGTCGTGCTTGGGTTTTGTAGCGTATGGCACTACCCGTCTCCCAAGGGTTGTATTTTTTCACTTAGCGTGCTTGTGGTCGATATTCGGGTATTTCGTAGGTATAAGCATTATGGCTTGATGGTATTTCCTTATTTATTGTTATGTGTGGATCGGGTGGCACGCCGCCACGGGTATGTTGTTGGATCGGGTTGCACGCCGCAACGGTATCGTGTGTAGATCAGGTTGCACACCGCGATAGTGAAATGTTGAGTACGGTTCCATATATTTATTTCTGTGTATTTTGTTTCTCATTTCCCTGAGAAAGGTTCATAGCATCTGTTCGGCTATTTTATTCATTATGTGGTTTGGGTAGTTCCTTTTTAGAGTTCGTTCTTCCTTGTGTGTCATATTTAAGTTGTAGCTTTTTGGCGCATTAATGTTGTCAAATGAGATCTTGGTCAGCGTTCGCTTTGGCTTATTGCCTGGGCAGCTTGTACTGGGTGAGACGAGGTTACTGGACATGAAATCGTTGCGATCGGATTTATGTAAGGTATATTAAAGGGGAAATATCACTATTCAGTTCAGAATGAGGTAATGGTTCTTGTCGAACTGAGGAACTCCATGAGTTATTGATTTAACGTTTGGTTATGAGATCCTGCGCATCTCTTTCATCATTGCGGTATTGCAAGGGTTGAGACTGCGCTTATATGTATTATGAGGTATATTACGGGCATCTGGTTCGTGAAGTTGCAGCTGTTGTAGTCGAAGGATGTTGTTATGGACGTACGAACTATGCGGTGCATTGTGTGATCTCAGCATCGGTGCATGATTATATTTGGGACAGTGGGTTGATATTGTTACGGTGTTCGTATGTGGGAATCAGGTCTCGTGGAGAATTTCGGATGTTGGAATTTGGCCATAAGGCTTGTTGGCCAAGGTAAAAGAGAGGATCTTCAATCTGGCGTAAGCTAATGTATTCACATGGGTTGTGGTGGCAGGGGGTAGGTGCAAGAGGTGTTAAACAGTGATTTCGGACAACTCTAGAGCAGTTCTTGGCACGTTCGAGGACAAACGTATGTTTAAGTGGGGAAGAATGTAATGACCCGACCGGTCGTTTTGAGCTCTAGTGCGTCGTTCGGCGGTTTGAGGCCTTGAGTAGCTTCACTTCAGGTTTTATGACTTATACGTATGGTCGGAGTTGAATTTCAAGAAATTAGGAGTTGATTTGGAAAGAGAATTCTAATTTTGGAAGCTTTAAGTTGGAAGAATTGACGAAGGTTTGACTTTTGAGTAAATGACCTCGGAATCAGGATTTGAAGGTTCCAATAGATTCGTATGATGATTTCGGACTTGGACGTATGTTTGGATTGAGTATCGGGTCGCTCGAGAGTATTTCGACGCCTAATATGGAAAGTTGGCATTTTGAAGGTTTTAGAATTTTCTAAGTTTGGTTTAAAGTAGACTTTGGTGTTATCGATATCCGTTTGGGATTCCGAGCCTTGGAATAGGTTCGTATCGTGATTTATGTATGTAAATTTTGGTGTCATTCCGGAATGTTTAAGTATGAATCGAACGCGTTCGTTCAAGTTTGAAAGTTTGAAAGTTTAAACAAAGGTTTCGATCGTCGATTCGTAGTTTTGATGTTGTTTAGTGTTATTTGAGGCCTCGAGCAGGTTTGTGTCATGTATTGGGCCTTGTTGGTGTAATTGGACTGGGTCAGGGGGGCCTCGGGTGTGTTTCGGAGGGACTACGGGTCATTTCGCCATGTTGAGTTGTAGTTTTCTGAGGTCTGGTGCGCCCTTCTTCGCGTTCACAAGGAAAGGGCCGTGTTCACGGAGGTCTGTGGAGCTGTTTGACCATTTGCTCATCTCGTTCGCGATTAGGGGTGCTCGTTCGCGAAGCCTTGGGGAAGGCAGTGTTTCAGAATCGCGTAGAAGGCAGGTGGGGTGGGCACCAGGAAATTGTTCTATGCGTTCGCGATTCTGGAGTCACGGTCGCGATAGGGAAGAGGAGTTCGTCACCGCGTTTGCAGCCAGTGCATCACGTTGGGGGCTGCCCGTGTGTGTCATGAATAGGTCCATCGCGAGGGCTTTGCCGCGTTCGCGATGAAGGTCGCAGGCGGTGTATAAGTTTGCAAAAATGGGTTTTGCATCATTTCATCTCACATCTTCCATGGGAACCAAGGTTGGGTGAGTTTGAAGGAGCTTCTTCGTCACCCATCACTAGGTAAGTGATTTCATCACATTGTGAGTTAACTACATGAATTATACATGGATTTGAACATGGAAATTGGTGGAAATTGTGGGATTTTAAGAGAAAACCCTAGAAATTGATATTTTTGGATTTTTACCATGAAATTGGACATGGAATTAGGAATAAATTATATATTTGAGTTTGTGGTGTTATGGGTAAAGTTTATCTTCAAAATATTTTAGAAGCCGGGCACATGGCCCGAGGGTTGACTTTATTGACTTTTCGAGTGGAGTTGGGAAGTGTTATGAATTAATTAATTATGATGCTGGAGTATATTTTTATTGGATTATATTATTGTTTGACTAGTTTCGGAATGTTTGTCTTGGAGTTGAGTGTTAGAGTGGCGTTGGAGCTGGTTTTGGGACTTCGGTGCGAGGTAAGTCTGTTGTCTAACTTTGTAAGGGGAAAACTACCCCTTAGGTGATGTAATTGTTGTGTGCTATTAGTTGTGGGTCCTACGTGCGCACGAGGTGAGGAGAGTCCGTACGTAGCTAAAGCATGTTTATATCCGGGAAGACTTAGGACTTTACCATGTAATATTTGGAATATTTGAATTCATTCTGCTGGCTTAATTAAATTGAAATAATTATTGAACTTGATATAGAAATATATACATATATACTAGACCGAGCCTTATTACCTTGAGTTGTTGGCAAGCTATATGAGAAACGGTAAAGGTTATACTCACCTTGTGTTCATATACTGTATCGTAAGCTCGTGTCTCGTAATTCGATAATTCCTTTCCTTTCTTGTGGAGCGGGCCGAACGTCTCGGCAGGATTATGTAACACACTCTCATGGGAGGGAGTCATTCGCCTCAGCAGTATAATAGATGAATCCTGATTCGTGCCGCTCGACCCTCGGCAGTGTACACGTTATGATGGGATCAGGCCGATCGCCTCGGCGATATTATATTCTATCTGAGACCTAGTCATACTACCTCGGCATAATCATGCGCTATATCGCTAGCAGTCCAAATATTCTTCGAGATTTTCCTTCCACTGATGCCTTGTATTTTATATGGAAATTTTTATCAGTTTGTTATTGGCACTTGATAATTCCGAGCCGTCGAGATAGAATACGAGATTGAGAAATTGATATTTTTAAAAGAAATTTTGGATGATTATGTTAGTTACATATTTACCTCACTACTACTGTTATACTCTTATCTATTTATGATTTACCATATTGATTTGTTGGACCGCTAGTAAGGTTCGATGTCGATCCCTCGTCACTGCTTTTCCGAGTATAGGCTAGATACTTATTGGGTACGTGTTGATTTACGTACTCATGCTGCACTTCTGCACTAAATGTGCAGGAACTGACTGGTTCATTTGATGAACATCTTGGCGCGTAGGCATAATTTTTTAGGAGACTTCATGTGAGCTGCATTAAAGGCTACGCTATTGCAGTCCAAACAGTCTACATCGTACTATTTATTTTATCATGTCTTATTTACATTCTAGACAGATGTTGTATTATTATTGTACTCCTTAGTAAATGCTCATGCACCTGTGACACGAGGTTTTGGGGGTACCTACTGGGTGTTCATTTTTGTAGTTCACGTAATTATTATTATTTCACCTTGTAATTTATACCATATACGGATATTGAAAAATAAAATTCCGAGTTTTTCGACGAGTACTATATTTTACACTACTTATTCAATGGGATTTGTGATTTCAAAAATAATAAAATAAGTAACTAAGTTGATTAATCATTGTTGGCTTGTCTGACGGCGGAGTTAGGCGCCTTCACGACCTATAGTGGATTTTGGGTCGTGACACATTCAAATATCAATACAACGATCCCAAATCACCATTTTAGTCGAATAACACCAAATCAAGATGATTCACTTGGTCTTCTTTAATACTTTCTAAGTGTCACGACCCAAAATCCCAACCATGATCATGATGGCGCCTCTCATGAAGACAAGGCCAGCCAATTCAAACTAAACTTCATTCAAACAATTAAACAATACAAAAATAATATAAGTACGGTTTAATAACAGTAATTTGCGGAAAAATATAGTGAACCATCCCGACTACAGCCGAACTGGGGTGTCACAAAGTCATGAGCAACTAATGAAAATCCTAATAATAAGATTACTATTACAATATCTTTGGCACAATTGTTTGAAGATAGTGGAAACAACAAGATAAAAGAGATACGGGGCTGCGGACGCCGACAGCTACCTCGTAGTCTCTGAATCACCGCTCTGACTGTCGTAGTCACTACCTCGAAGCGGAATCAATAACGCCTGAATCTGCACACATGGTGCAGGGAGTAATGTGAGTACTTCCAACTTAGTGAGTAGCACATATAAACAATGACTGAAAGTAAGGAAACACGTAAGGCACAAGGCAATGCATAATGAAGTAGTAAATCATTATTTGAAAACAGTAAATCAATAAGAAATCATTTAAAAATCTTCCCAGCTCTGGTTACCAGTTTCCATTATTACCAACTGTAACCTATAGTTGTCATTGTTACCAACTGTAATATTCCTGGGCTCAGTATCAATCTCACAGATCTGGTTACCAGTTGTCATTGTTACCAACTGTAATATCTCTAGTTACCGGTTGTCATTATTACCAACCGTAACCTACAGCTGTCATTGTTACCTACTGTTTTTTCTCTGGTTACCGGTTGTCATTGTTACCAACCGTAACCTACAGTTGTCATTGTTACCAACTGTATTATGTCTGGGTACCCTGCACTCACTGGGGGTGTACAGACTTCGGGAGGGGCCCCTTACGGCCCAAGCGCTATATCAAGCCACCTCGTGGAATACATCTAGGCCCTCGGCCTCATATAAATCAAGACACCTCATGGCGTATATACAGTATCTCAGGCCCTCGGCCTCATATCACTCAATAAAACCTCACACCTGGCCCTCGGCCGCACTCAATCAGAAAATCATCACAAGCCCCTCGGGCATAGTAAAACAGTAGTTCTCAGCCCAAACATCATTTCAAATATTGTGTAAATCTCAAAAAACTGAGTATAAAGTGGCTGAGTTGCACAATAGTAGAAACAACATGACTGAGTTCAAGTAATAAGTACAAATAGTGAGGAAATAGTGATAAAAATCCCCGGAGGGTTCAAACGATTGGCACGAAGCCCAAATATGGCAACCAGCCCAAAATGTGATGATATCAAATAAGTTTCAATCAAATATGTAGTAAAAATCATCAATCGAGACGGACCAAGTCACAGTCCCAGTAGTAAACGACCCCACGCTCATCATTGAGCGTGTGCCTCACTTCAATATAGCACTACGATGTGCAAATCCGGGGTTTCGAACCCTCAGGACATCATTTACAATCACTACTCACCTCAAACCGGCTAAATCCTTAGCCCGCGACGCCTTTGCCCTTTGAATTGGCCTCCACGTGCGTCGAATCTATCCAAATTTAGAATAATTATGTCACAATATGTTGAGGGAACAAGGCCCAAGCAAAAACAGTCAAAAAAAATACTGAAAAGTCCCGAAATTAGCAAAACCCAAGCCCCGGGCCCACTCCTTGAAATTCAGTAATTTCCATCCCAACGAGTTCCTTATCTCCTCACGAGTTCAACCATACAAAATTCATCGAATTCCGATATCGAATCAACCTTCAACTCTTAAATCTAAACTTAGGGTTTTCCATAATTTTTCCCAACTTAAATCATCAATTAATTGCTAAAAACAGTGATAAACTGAGGTAATTCCTCCAAGATTGGGTTAGGAACACTTACCCTGATGTTTCTCTTGGAAACCTTCCAAGAATTGCTTCAAAACTTGCTTCAATCCGAGCTTCCTAGCTCCAAATATGTTTAGAACGGTCAAATCCCCTTCTTTAAGAATTTACCCAAGAAAATCTCCTTTGGATATAGTTTTGAGGTTGACTTGCTGTGATTTTATGGTGTTTGGAGGTGTTTCTCTTCGTGGGTGACGAAAAATGGCTTTGGTATGGCAAATGGGCACTGGTTTCTATTTATAAAGGGGTCAAAAATCGAGACAAAATACCCCTGTCCGGCCCGATATGCGATCTCAGCAAGGTGAAATGCGGTCCGCATTTCATGTTTGCGTTTCGCATTTCGACCGCATTCTTGACATTACATTTTGTTCAGTTCACTGTCTCAGTTTACGATCTCGATGTCAGATATGCGGTCCGCATGTTAGGTATGCGATTTGCATTCCTACCGCATTTCTAACCTGAACTTTGCCCAGGAACCTGCCTGGGTTTGCAATCCCCCTGTGAGATATGCGGTCCGCATTTGAGATATGCGGTCCGCATTCTCGCATCTGGTTTTTCTGAAATTTCCTTTTCCAACGACGACTTAGTCCGTTTAACCACCGAAAACTCACCAGAGGCTTTTGGAACCTCAACCAAACACGCCAACATATCCCATAACATTATTCACACTTGTTCCAACCATCGGAACGCTCAAAACAACCTCTGAACACCCATTCACGTCGGATTCAAGCCTAAGGATTTCAAAAATCCTCTAAGTCGCTCTTTTGATCTAAACCCAATCAAACCATGTCCTAATGACCTGAAATTTTACACACAAGTCCTAATTCACATATCGAAGCTACAGCAACTTTCGGAATTCCATTCCGACCCTCGGATCAAAATCTCGCCTATCAACCGAAAATCGCCAAAATTCTAACTTCACCAATTCAAGCCTACTTCTACACGGGATCTCCGAAACCAATTTCGATCACACTCCTAAGTCATAAATCACCTCCCGAAGCTAACCGGACCATCGGATCTCACATCCGAACCTTCTAACTCATAAGTCAACATCCGGTTGATTTTTCCAACTTAAGCCTTCTTAAAAGAGACTAAGTGTCTCATTTCTTACCAAATTCACTCCGAACGTAAACTACTCAACTCGATTACATAATACACGGATAACGAAGCGTAATAAAGCAGAAATGGGGAAAACGGAGCGGTAACTCAGGAGACGACTAGCTGGATCGTTACACTAAGGACCAATAATGAAATTTCAAATATTTTAAAATAAATCACCAGATCGGTATTTGAATTAAAATTTAAGCACAAATTAATATTATCCAAATAATTTTAACAATAATCAATGATTAACTTATAGCTTCTACCCTCAAACAAGAATTTAAAGCTGCTAATACTAATACTGAAGAATTATGATGTTTGATGAACAAGAGGTCTATGTTTATAATAAAATAAAAAACATAAATATTAAAGGCCAATCACTTATGGAGACAACCGGTGCAATGTTCTGGTACTACTTTTTCCTATATGATATAGGATAAATCTACATACATCAGAATAGAGAGCTGAATACGCAGAAGTCATGTAGAGGAATTATTCGATCGAGTAGCTAGCAATCTAATGTAGGGTGCTAATTTCTAATCCAATTGATAGTCTATAGTGTATTGTACGTCTCCTATTCACAAGGTTTATGTTTGCGTGATTCAAGAGGTAACTACAAATTTACTTCTTAGGTAATACTCCATCTGTCAATTTATCTGGCTCAAGAGTTAAATTTTTTAATTTTAACTATAAATTCGGATATAAATTTTTTTAGTTTTTTTAAAAATAAAATACATAATTAAAATTACGTAAAATATTATATAAGTTACTATACTTAACATTAAAATATTTAAAAAACATAAAAATCATGATGAAAAAAATACGTTTGATTCTCAAATGGTGCTACATATATTGAAACACAAGGTACGTCCCTAGAACTTCCAAATTATTAGCAGAAAGCTTTTTAGCGTGAAAATTACAGCTTTTATAAATCTGAATATAAGATAAATAACTTTATTGTTATAGTAGGGAAAGAATTAATATATATAAAAACCTTTTTTGGTTTCATATGAACTTTGGATTTTCAGCATGGATTTCTGTTCCCTTAAGTTAAAATGTTCTCATGGACGTCAAGCACCTGCTTCCAGTACTATTAAGATAGCAAACGATGAGCGCTAAAATAGAAGCATTTTCCAAAGAGTCCACTTGTATATACTAAAGAGGTCGTTTATCAATGATTTGATAAGCATCTGATGTAGTTGAAACAACAGCAAACCAAGTTTTTATGCTGAGAGGACACTATTGGGACACCTATTTAAATTTTGACTCCATTAGTAAAATTCTAACGCTTTTAGGTTTCCACGATAACTTCTTTCTTCTCTTCTTCCTCCTTCTCCATCTTCTTCTGCTCCTTCTTCCTCCATTTCCTTCTTGTTCTTCCAATAAAAGTATGAGCATACAATAAACAATAAATTTGTGTCAAGAAAATAATCAAGATCGAAAATATTGAAACAATCGTAGTATTTTATTCCAATCTCCTTTGGATTTGGAGACAACTTTATTTAACAAGTTGCATAGATTTTTGTTGAATGCCTCAGCTAGACCATTGGCGGCAGCATTATAAATCAAGAGTTACAATGCTTGAAGCCAAAGAGATCACAAATCTTGTTCATCAACCTATTGTCGAATGGTTTGCCATTATCCGTTATTATTTAACAAAAAATGCCAAAGTGATAGATTATGTTTACTCGGATGAAACGTGCAACATTTTCATTCTTTACTTCCTTAAGAGCAACAACTTTAGCCCATTATGAGAAGTAGTCAGTTGCAGCCAAGATGTCTAGGTACCCACCAGAGGATTTTAGCAGTGGTCCAACAATATCCAATCCCCAACCGTCAAATGACCAGGATGCAACAGTCGGGTGCAACACTTCTGGAGGCTTATCAATAAAATTTGCATGGAATTGGCAAGCCTCGCATCTTCGAGCGTAGTCCAAGCAATATTTTACCATCATTGGCCAATAATATCCCATCCTTTTTTATATGAAATTGGAGCTTTGGTCCAAACTGGTGTGACCCACATACTCCAGAATGTGCTTCTTGAAAAGCTTGGAGTGCTTCATCTTCCCCAATGCATCACAAGAGTACTCCCTCAAATGATCTTATGTATAGAGTATCTTTGTAGTAAAGGAAGCGAGGTGCATGACGGCAGATTTCAGTCCTTCTCCTCGGATTTTCTGGAAGTATCCCGTAGCTCAAGTAATCGATA
The DNA here is from genome assembly GCA_002018475.1 of Nicotiana obtusifolia. Classification (NCBI taxonomy): domain Eukaryota; kingdom Viridiplantae; phylum Streptophyta; class Magnoliopsida; order Solanales; family Solanaceae; genus Nicotiana; species Nicotiana obtusifolia. Next base: position 227,235 of record MCJB01007803.1, on the reverse strand, counting down.
ATGGGTTGTTGCCATTCTTCCTTCTCAGCTTCAGAAACAATGACAAGATGCTCGAGTACATTTTCTTCACCTTCACCCTCATTTGGCTATGGTACTACCCATTTTTGGCAGCTAGTAACTTAAGCTTGATCAGGCAGGGTTAAAGATTAAGCTAAGGCAGCTAAAGCATCAGCCTTCTTATTTTCTTTACTTGGCACATATTGAATAGTCACGTCACCGACCCACCCCATTAATGTTTTAGGATAATCATGATATGGGCGTAGTTCAGGTTTCTTGACCTCGTAACTACCTAAAAGCTGGTTGATCACCAACCGAGAGTCACCAAAGACTTGCAATTGCAACCGCTTAATTTCGACAACTATTTCAAGTCCAAGTATTAATGCTTAATTCTCAGCAATGTTGTTAGAGCAGAGTTGTGTCAACGTAAAAGAGTAGGGCAAAACTTCACCTTGACAAGTGACAAATACTATGCCAGCACCAGCTCCTCCGTGATGTGTAACACCATCAAAGTACATCTTCCCTGGAGGTTGAACTTCAATTACCCTTGCGTCCTCATCAGGTAGTTCGTCAGTTAGCTCCCAATCATCAGGTATAGGGTGATCTGCCAAGAAGTCTGCTAACGCTTGTCCTTTTATAGCCTTTTGAGGGATGTAAACAATTTCATATTGTTCAAATTAGAGGTACCACCTTGCTAATCGATCACTAAACACAGACTTTGACATCACGAACTTGATGGGATTTGCTCTAGAAACAAGACGAACGACATGATCTTGAAAGTAGTGCTTCAGCTTTTGGATTGAGAAGATTAGCGCCAAACATAAATTTTCGATTGGCAAATAATTCAGCTCATTTGGTGTCATCATTTTGCTCAAGTAGTAAAGGGAGTTTTCTTTCCCTTCACTATTTTGTTGGGCCAACATAGCTCCAACAGACCTTTCTTGTGCCAAAATGTATAGTATCAGCAGCTTTCTAGGTATAGGGGCGCCCAAAACAGGAGGCTTCGTCAAGTAAGTTTTAATAATTTCAAAGGTATTGTTAATAACATGGCCCCACTTGAAAGGAACACCTTTCTTCATGAGGCGATTGAATGGTTGGCACCTCCCAGCTAGGTTTGAGATGAATCTCCTAAGGTACACTAGCTTTCCTTGCAGACTTTTCGATTCATGAATATTCTGAGGCTCAAGTATTTTCAAAATGGCATGCACTTTGGCTTGATCAATTTCGATCCCTCGATGTCAGACAATGAAACCCAGGAACTTTCCAGAAGTAACGCCAACAACAGATTTCAATAGATTCATCCTAAGTTGGTACCTCCGGAGTAACTCGAACACCATTCTCAAGTATTTCAAGTAGTCTCTCCTCTTTCTTGATTTTACTACCAAGTCGTCAACATAACATTCGACATTATTATGGAGAAGGTCATCAAAAATATTTTGCATAGCCCTTTGGTTAGTAGCACCAGCATTCTTCAAGCCAAAAGGCATTACATTGTTGTAATAAATACCCTTTGGGGTATGCAATAAGCTCTTCATCTTTTGGCGCTATGCGAATTTGGTTATAGCTTGAAGAACCCATCCATGAATAACATTACCTCGTACCCAGTGGCAGCGTCAGTCATAAGCTCTGGAATAGGAAGCGAAAATTCATCCTTAGGGCATGCATTGTTGAGATCTCCAAAGTCAAACACACACTCGAATTTGGCCATTCTTCTTTTTCACAGGAACAATACATGAAACCCATGTTGGGTATTTAACTTCACGAATGAAGCCAACTTCAATGAGTTTGTTAACCTCACTTTCAATCAAGGGAACCAAATTCGGACTAAAGAGCCTTTGGGGTTGCTTAACAAGACGAGCACCATTCTTGACTGCAAGGTGATAGACTATTATTTTTGGGGTTCAAGCCAGGCATCTCTTTGTAACTCCAAGCAAAACATCCTTGAACTCCTTGAGTAACTCGATATAAGTGCTTTCTTCATCAACTGCTATTAAAGCACTTAGGTAAGTGGGCCTTGGTTCTTCATCAGTGCAAGGTTAACTTCTTTTAAGGCATCAACCGTCGTCTTCACTTGTTCTTCAAGTTCAAGGGGAGCATCTTTCACATCTTCATCTTCTTGAGGATCCCCATCATTTAAAGAAATGTGGTAACACCATGAAATATCCTCCAATTTCTCGTCAGCCTTCATTAGAGATGAAACATATTACTCGCCTTCTATAGTGATGTGATATGAAGAGCCCACGCTTTCTTCATCTTCATCACATTTCTTGGTGTAGACCACAGTATATGGCTTCACATTCAGTACCTCTTCACATGAAAGCACAAGTTTTTTGTCGCCGCATTCTGGAAGGAATCAAACTTTGGAAACCCTTAGAGATGTTTGGATTTTGGGCGAAGAGGGTGTTCTTATGCTTTGATCTGAAACTTGTTCCCCTTCTTTAATGGACCCAATCTCTCAAATACGGAAGTCCTCACTGTTTATTTTCCAAGTCGATCAAAGATAGAAGGCCTATTAGAAGTGGCAGGTTCATCTTCCGTAGTGATATGATTATTGCTTGACCTTCTTATAGAGATGCGAACTGGTGATAGTTGCTTGTACCCTAGACCTTCACGTGGTTGCCTTGTAGCAGCTTCTGACGTGAGCTTCCCTAATTTTTGTGGCTCATTCGGATTATGTTAAACTTTTGCAAATAGCCTGGAAACATTAGGATCAAAGTTTTCATTTGTACGATTTGTAGGGAGTGCTAAATTCTGCGAATGATTTTAGGCCACAAACCCTACAAGTACGTTGAGGGCAACTTTACTGCCTCAATTTGTTTGATCGAAAGAGTTAACCCTCTTAGCATATTGGTTTGGAGATTGGATGATTCGCTCTCCTTCTTCTTTTTAGGGACATGGCGGAGTGCAGGATTTACTTTCTTACCATAAGACATGTTGTTCCCTCCATGAGATTAATTTGAGTTAGGGTATACCTCCTCAGCAACAACTTTGGTTTTGTCGGCAACCACTTTAGATCTTTCAGTCATGGACTCTTCATTCTTGCCTTTCATGACATCACCAACTTTTAACTCCTTCACAATGTGGATCTTCAAGTAGAACTTTGTATCAGAAAAGTGTGACTCAGCCTCAGTGAATGACTTGTCATCAGCAACTATCTTCTTCTCGACTTCACCCTCGTAGTACTTCAAACATTGATGGTAGGTAGATGTAACCACTGTATTCTCATGTATCCAAGGCCTTCCAAGCAAGATATTGTATGAAGTCTTTGCATCGATCACATGCAGCCAGGCACTTGATTGCATATCTTCATCGGTGATTCCCAACCTGATCGCACCTATGGCTCTTTTCCCCCTTGGTTGAATCCTTGAATCATCACATGACTTTCCGAGAGTTAGTTCATGGGTATACCAAGTTCTTTCACAATGCGAATTCACAGTATATTCACTGAGGATCCTCCATCAACCAAAATTCGATTTACCCTTTCATCGCACATTAGCCAATAGGTACAATGGGCAGTTATAAGGGGTGTCACCTAGTAGAAGATTGTCATTCGTGAACGTAACTTTTTCCTCACAAGTATTAACTTCTTGAGGAATGTACTCGATGAGATTTTTCGAAGATGGTGCCAACGGTAGGTCATCACTCTTTTCTTCCCCTTTGCCAGCATGGCAACAAAAGGCCTCACTAACATCATGGGAAATCTTCGTGTGGAACTAACTTGGCAAGAACTCCTCCAAGGTCACTGGATGTTATGGCTTTTGAGGGTGGTGCACTTCCACATTTTCCTTCTTCAAATGCTTAACTGGATTCCGTTTCCTTAGTCTTTTTACTGACATTTTCCTTGTTGGTTATTCTATTGATCCTTTTCGTGGGCTCCTCCTGTGCCGCCTACGACGAGTCACACAACGTCCAACCTTCATCATCATGACTGATCAACTTCAGCTTTGTTGTTCTCTAGTAATTTTTCATCTTTACTTTCTTTGAAACAACATAGTTCATCATAACTGAATGAGCCATAGGTAGTAGAGACTTGGTTTGCGTTTTCTTTCTCATCTTCAACCACGATCTTCTTTTCACGAGCCAAGTCCATAACTTCTTCCTTGAAGACAAAGCACCTCTCTAGAGGGTGGCTTACAAGCCGATGTTATTTGCAGTAATTTGGGTCATTCATTTCCCAGCTTCATTTTGGTCACTTCATCTCCGGAAGCTCAATGAGATTTAACTCAAAGAGTTCTTCAAAAATTGATGGCACATCAGAATCCAGAAATCGGTACTTCTTCTCTTGTATTTTTTATAGAGTCAACTTTCCACTTGGCTTATCTTGAAAAGAAGTGAATTTCGTACTCTGCTTCTTGCTCACCTTCGTTGTGAACTTCACAAGTGATGTGTTGTCATTTATAGCTTCTGTGTTTTCAGACTTGGGTACAAAATTGCTCCATTTCCTAACTTATCGCTTGTTTTTCCTTTTGCGAGGCTCATAGATTGGCATCCTTTCATTTTCAGCAGCGGCCATGCTCAACTCCATGTCACGGGCACGAGTCGCAAAATCTTCAAATGAGCTAGGCTTGATACCTTGCAAGATATAGTGTAGTTCCCAATACATGTCTTGGATGCACATCTCTATGCCAGAAGCTTCATTAAGCCTGTCTTTGTTGTTGAGGCTTGCATTCCTCCAACGATTGATAAAGTCGATAACTGGTTCACCCTGCTATTAATGAGTATTTGTAAGTTCTATCAAGCTCACAGTGTGCCTCGTGCTATAAAAGTGATTAAAGAACTCTTTCTGTAGTTGATCCCAGCTATCAATAAATCCAGCATCGAGGTCTGTGTACCAATCAAAAGCATTTCCTTTTAGTTAGCGGACAAACTGCTTGACGAGGTAATCTCCATAAGCCCCAGCACTGTTGCACAGCTCAACGAAGTGCGCCATACGTTGCTTTGGATTGCCTTTGTCATTGAATTATTAAAATTTTGGAGGTTGATAGCCAACATGCATCTTCAACATATCGATCTTTGAGGTGTACGGCTTTGCGTAGGAGAGTGAGGACTTGGAATCAACTTCATACTTTTTTCTGATAGTGTCTTCAATGAACTCCTTTAGTTGATCGATTGGAATCATTCCTTCAGATGAGACAGGGATAGCCTTAGGGGATTCCACTTGTCTTGGAGGAGAATCACTCTATGGAACTTCTGGGAGCTTGCCAGGTGCATGGGGAGATTCTTCTTCCATCAAGATCCCACCCTGTCTGTTAGCTTGTTAATTCTAGCATATTGATTTTGCATGCACTTAAGTCAAGCTAGCGGTTGCTTCCGTCAAGTTTGCCAACTGTCCTCCACAGATGAAGCGTTTGTCACCATGGCTTGCATGATTGTTGTGGACAATGGAGAATAGCATGGATTGTCACATTGATTGATCCTCGATTGGCTCGTGCTATGCGGTGTAAATGGAGAGGATCCATCACTTGAAGCATCATCATCTTCCTTTATAGCAGAGTTCTTGGATTCGGAGAGGTCAAGCAGAGAAAAAGTTTTCTTAATCTTTTAAGCAACATCGCTTCCTCCTTCAGGTGCGTTTGTGGAAGATCTTGCTCCTTTTGAGGATGAAGATCCGAAAATAGGGGTTGATGCAGACAGCACTTGGGCTGCTTGTTGTCCTAAGGAGCTTCCATTTCTCCTCGTAACTGGTCCAAAGCTTCCAAACGTAATATTGAGGATGCTTTTCACATCAGCATAGAACCTGGAATTAGCAGCTTTGGTGAAAGTTGATTTTGAGTTGATTTTCTATGAAGCATTTCGATGTTCTTGAAATTTTGTAGATAATAAATTTGCGTCAAGAAAATAATCGAGACCGAAATATTACAACAATCGTAGTATTTTATTTCAAATGACTTGAGTGTTACAATCTCTATGATTCCTCTGATTCTTTTTTTTAATAGTAAATAAATTCAAGGGCCTTTGAGCTTGATCTTGAATCTATATCTGTTGCCACAAACGATGATGTAATTCAATAAGCACGAACTTCGATTTGAAACTCATACTCCTTGAACCTTGATTTGTTCTTCATTCTTGAGCTTGAACTTAATTTTTTTAACTTGAACTTGATTGCTTGAAACTTGAAACTTAGAGAAATTTGCGGCGTTTGATCCACGAGCTCTCTCTTATTTCTTGTTATAACTTCTGGTGTCTTTTCAGAGTTATGAAGACCCCTATTTATAGTGTGGGAGGGAAGAGTTGTCATGAGAACAAACTCTTTGTAACTAATCAGACTGAAGTATGACAAGGCCATATTTGATTGGCCATAAAATGTCATTTGTACATGTGACGGTTTAACTGACCTTTTAACTTGACTTGGCATGCCTTGTCATTTTGACATGTGACATTATCCTATTGGCTCTTCCATTTGACCTGGCGTGCCACGTCATTTGACACGTGGCACCAAACTGGGCATCTAGAAAGATGACATCTTGGGCTTAATGAAGTGGGCTCATTACTTGTAGCCAAATTAAATGAGCTAGCCCAATAGATTTGGAGATCTTTATTTAACTTACATGTATTAGACTTATATAATTAATCCAACTATATTAGCCCATAATATTTAGTTAGACTGACATATTTAATATCCAGCCCAAATTATTTTATTTAATTTAAATCCAACAAATTTTGTATGCCTGCATATACAACTAAAGTAAAAACTAATGAAATATGTGCTATAGAATTATCGTTATTTGTGTTGAGCTTGAAAAAGAATTATTGAAGAAGACAAACTGGATTTATTATGTTTTGAAGGTGTAGGTTAAATTAATTGTTGAAAATTATTGGAACTTGGATAGAGAGTTATATATCAAATATGATGTTAATTTTGATTTATTTTTAAGCAAAATATGTTGATAAAATTTTACCCAGCATGTTGATCCTGACGATCACCATAACATGTCGTCAAGAAAATCTTTACCAATATTAAAAAAGAAATTCAGGCGATCGCCATAAGTTTACTTTTCAAAATTTTTACCGGAGTTTATTCTTCTAAAACTCTTCTTAATGGATCATAATTTAAACAATGATACCGAATGATCCTATTTGTGCAAGTCATCTATACAAAATAGATAATATTAAATGAGAACAATTTCCTACGATGGGCCTAGAAAGGAAATTTTATGTCCATTGGCAATTGGTCCTTGGACCCTGACTAGGTCCAGATTGATCTTGTATAATTTGGTTCTTTTCTTTATAAAAAGTTTTACTTAGATTCCACATATAATTAAAAAATTATATACTAGTAGAATTATATTTACAATTGTATACAAATTCCTAATAAAAAGAAGATCTGATAGTTAGAGCCATTAATTAAATCTATAACAATTGTAACTCCCCACACCTCTTATTCATCCATCGCCTCCCAGATCTCACTTTTCCCGGTCATCTTCTCCTGCCATATACTTTTTCCATCAGAGCTACTTTTATTTCTCTTCATTACCCAATAGTACTCTTATTAGAAAACTAGTGTACTTCACATTAATTATTCTTCTCCTAAACCACATCCCTAACAGTCCTCTTCCAACCCAATTTTCTCTAACGACACAAACAAACTGTTCTTCTTCCTTAGTTTCTTAAATTTTATCTCCTTTGATTTTCACATCATCAATTTCTCTCTTGTCATACCTAGACATCAGTCCAAACATCATATTATTACTATTTCTTCTGTTACCGACATTCCTTGTTGAATTCTCCTTTAGAGAGCCCTGATTTTATCTTCCAAGCTTCAGAAACTAACTTTTCCATCCTATTTGTCTGAAAGAAAATAATTTTGAAACTTACAGTACTGACCAAACTAAATTTAAACATTAAATTGATTTTGGTTGAAATTTCAGATTGAAACTCAAAAAAGAAGAACAATGTTTATTGTTTCAGATCCTAATGTATAAATAAGTTGTATGTATCGTGTGTATGTTATTTGTATCTCATGTATATCACCACATACACATGATATACCAAATACATACAAACAACATATGAAATGTATACAATAACATAATTGTATGACGTTGTATAAAAATTATATAAAGGTTGAATGTTGTTATATAAAAATTGTGAAAAAGTGTTTGACGTTGTATGAAAATTGTGTGTTATTTTACGAAAATTATGTCATTATATGTTGAGATATATGTTATTTGTATGTTTAACATATCATTGGACATTAGTAACATACACTTGATATACAAAATATATTCCAACGATATCAAAATACATACAACGACATAATTATATATTTTGTGTATGTCATTGGTATGTTTTGTATGTCGTATTTGTCGATCTACATTATTGAATGTCATGTTTAAATTTTAAAAAAGAGGAAGAAATAAGATTAATACGTTGAAGCATCTAAAATACACATACTTGTGGGGATCTGAAAGCGGAGAAATTTTTGTGAAGAATTCTCAGCTGACCAAAAGGAGATTGATCAATTAAATTCCTCAGAAATTGAAGGTCAAAATTGGGAAATGAAAATCCCAAATAGAAAATACAATTATTTTTAGCTGCTGAAATCTAGCAAGTGAAGGAAAGAATAATTTCTCCAGAAAACTGACAAATTTTCCGAAGAAAATAATACTAACAAAGATTTATAAAAGAGACACGAGGTAAGAAAGGAGAATAGGATGACGGGAGAGAAGTGAATGATAAAAATGAATAGATTCGGGTGGGTTTAAAAGAATTTAGCTTTGAAGTAGGGATGAGTATCGGTCAGTAGATTCGAAGACTCAGTATAAGAATATCAAAGCGGTGAGTCACCGATCCGCTTCTTTTTTCTTCTGGAGTTGGAGTGGATAAGAAAGGATAGGAAGATGTCTAAAATCCCTAATTTTATGGAATTTTTTGGAGCTTGTGTATGTATGTTTAGAAAAATCATGCTACTATTTGAAAAACCAATTCTTTCGTTAAATAGAGTAATCGGGTCTCTAATTTTGTTTCTCTAGAAAAAAGAATTCCTTTTTAATATATCCTTAAATTATTTAATTTCTATAGATATTTACAATATTTAGCAGCATGAATCAACCAAATGAATCCTTTTGTCATTGAACTACTTTTCTTGTCCTATTGATGATGCCTATTATCAATTCATCACGATGACCCATTTCTTGTGTTTCTACACTAGTTTAGGCACTTAGACTCTACTGCTATAAACAATTAAGTTCTATTGTAGATTGTTATTCATGTTTCATGTGACACATGATATGTCCAAGTATTCAAACCAGCCTGCCAAAATGTTCAGGCTAATAATAACACAATCATACATGAAAACGGGAGTAGAAAAGAATTAGTCTAGATAAATAAATCACCAGCTAAGCAATTTTTTAGGAGCGATTTGGAAAATCTCATTGTGATGACCTGATAGGTCATCTAACGTTTTAAACCTTAATTCTAAGTTTCAAAGCCTTCAATAACTTATTTAAGCTTTCCTCGATTTGGGTGCACAGTCCGGGTATTTTTTTGGAAGGCTTTTATGTTAAAAATTGATAAAATATGAAATTTTGCCTTAAAAATCCATTTGAGTTGACTTCGATCAACATTTTGAGAAAACGGACCCGAATCCGTGTTTTGACGGTCCCGGTGGGTCCGAATCCGGTGGGCGTATACCCGGAATCGAATTCGGAGGTCCCTAGCTCGAGTTATCACTTTTTGCCAAAATTTTGATGTTTAAAGGATTAATGACTTTAAAGAATTTATTAGTGTTTGACTTTGTTGATACTAGATCCATATTTATTCAGAGCCCGGTATAGGTCCATTACTATATTTATGACTTGTCTGTCAAATTTGGTAAGAAAGAGAGTTGGGTTGACGTAATTCGATCGTCTGCTGTTAATTAGAAGTTCTAAAGTTTTATTGAAAATTTCATTTGATTTGGTGTCTGGTTCATTGTTCTAGGCGCTAAATTGGTGTTTTGATCGCGCGAGCGAGTTCGTATCAGGTTTTTGGAATTGTGTGCATATTTGGTTTGGATGCCCGAGGGCTCGGGTGAGTTTCGGATATGCTACAGATGATTTAAACTTAGAAAAATCTGGTTTTTGGACTTCCACTGGTTTCTGGTGGAATGTACTTCACCACTACCGCGATTGTGAAGGGGGAATTGGGCAGCGGAGGATTTTACTCTAAGCGAACGCGAAAGACTGTACGCGAAAGCGAATTGGAGGGGGGGCTGCCCTTCGCGAACGCAGACAGTGTATCGCGAACGCGTAGCTTTGTGGACCTGGGGAGGGGAACTGACCAATACTCTTCGCGAACACGGCACAAGGCTCGCGAACGTGTAGGCTGGCGGGTGTAAGCCTTCGCGAATGCGAAGGGTATCTCGCGAACGCATAGGCTATTTGAGCCGTTGGTTCGCGATCGCGTCAGGCCCTTCGCGAACGTGAAGAAGACCTAACGCCGAGTGATTAAAAACAGACTAAAAAATGGGATTCTTCTATTTTTCATAAACTCTCCATTAGAGCTCGACCTAGAGGAGATTCTTATGAGAAAACTCAGCATCAATTCATAGATTTGTACACGTTAACTCGTTTTCTTCCATTTCTAACATCACCCATTAATTTCTAGCCCTAATCTTTGTTCTTCCATGGTAGAAAACTAGGGATTAAGGAAGAATTGAGGGTTTTTGCAAATTAGGGATTTAGACCTCAAATTGAGGTCGAATTTCGAAACTAATTACATAATCGAGCTCGGGGGTGAATGGGAAAATGGATTTTGGTCCGAACCTCAGGTTTTGACTAAGTGGGCCCGAGGTCGATTTTTGGCTTTTTGGGAAAAAGTTTTGAAATTCTAAATTTATGCATTTTAATTGATTCCTTTAGCAATATTTGACATTATTGAGCCAAGTGTGGTTAGATACGAGTGGTTTGGAGACGAATTCTAGGGAAAAGGCTCCGGTAGAGCTTTGAGTCGACTTTTGGAGCGAGGTAAGTATCGTGGTTAACCTTGACTTGAGGGATTAGGACTTGTTTGTCTATTTGCTACATGTTTAAAATGTCGGGTATAACGTATATGTGAGGTGACAATTACTTATGTGTTGTTATTAGGTTAAAGCATGCTGGTTGGACTTGTTTATTGTTATTTACTTCCTTTTTTGATTATGATATCCATGCTTAGACCAGTTTATTACTTAATTGATCTTCTTTCCTCATTTATGAACTATTTGTGATAATTGAGCATTATTGGAAGTTGAGGTTCGGTATTGTGGAACCGTTATTAACGTAAGGTTTATTCTTGCTTATTCTTCCTCCCAATGTTATATATATATTTTTGCTACATGGTAAGGAAGAGTGTTAAAGCAAAGGGTGATGTCGTGCCAATTATTGTTTTATTTTTTGATTTATACATACTAAGGAAGTGAGTTAAAGCACGAAGGGTGATGCCGTGCCGTATTTGAGAGTTAAACCACGAAGGATGATGTCATGCTATATTTATCATTTTATGGTGAGATTCAGAGTAAAAAAATAAAGGGTGATGTCGTGTCGTTATTACTATTACATAGTGAGGCTGAGAGTAAAAGCGCGAAGGGTAATGCCGTGCAGTTTTATCCATTATGCTTGTTCATTTTGTTGATGGAAAGTTTATTGGCTGATTCTTGTTATTATTTTTTTTTTAAAATAAATTTCACTAGGCAGTCTGCCTAGTGTAGATTTTCATATATGTAAACAAAAAATACAGAGATGGATGGGGACATAAACTTGACCTCCATATAGGAAAATGTGTATATTTTGATCATCCACATTTGATGATCAAATGCACCTAAATATCTAGGGGGGTTAGACCTATAGTGGTGTAATGACTGTCTATCTTATAGTATCGATAGCCAGTCATATTTACAAAAACGATGGGTAGTGAGTCTAGGTCAACTATACAAAAAAGTACATGTATTCCTAATTTTGCTGAGTGAATGTTCCTTCTCATACAAAAAGTTCTACCTCTAACAAAAAGTTGTAATCTTCTAAGGAGTGTACTATATGGCAAAGAAAAGTATTCTTCAATTTTGCTTTCACTTTTGTAAGGAAAGCAGAATTGAAGATGACTATCATGAGTAGGCCATATAGTAGCTAAGTTACATTGATATTCTTTGGTGCATGTGAGAATCTGGTGAAGTGTGTTCCTTGTCCATGAACTGCTATGATGTGTGGCCTGTTTTCTGCTATTGCTAATCCTTCTCTGCTGCACGTGAGTTGTCCTCATCTTCCCGAAAAAGTTGTGATGTCTTGTGCTGTCTGCTGCTATTATTCTTGATGCCAAAAGGTTGAGGTTCATGTATCTCTGATTGGAGTGAATTCCTTGTGTTGTTGCTGTCTTGAGAATGCTGCTTCCACTGCTGTTTATCTTGCTTCTGCCTCTGATGTTGAAAGAAATTACTGGTGTTTTTTTGAACTTGCTGCTGGACTAGTTATTGATTTTTCTGTTGAGTTTGCTGCTGATCCTGTGTGTATTGTTATTTACTTCCTTTTTTGATTATGATATCCATGCTTAGACCAGTTTATTACTTAATTGATCTTCTTTCCNTCAGGCAGGCTATTTTCGTCGCACTAGATGACATCTGTACCAAGCGCTCGCCTTAAAGCAAATTATCCAGCACAATCTAGCGCTTGACAAGGCATGCCGCAAAACTGATCTAATCATCGGATCAGGATGTTCCTGCAGCACGTCCAGACAACGGAAAGAATTCAGGAGGTTCAAATGGCCAAGAATTCCAGATGGAAGATCAAGATCCAAGAGACGCACAAAGTATTTCAGACGCAGAAGGCTAGGAAATATTCACAAGAAAGACAGATGCTTTATTTGCCATTTTTTTTAAAAATAAATTTCACTAGGTTGTCTGCCTAGTGTAGATTTGTATATATGTAAACAAAAAATACAGAGATGGAGGGGGACATAAACCTGACCTCCATATAGGAAAATGTGTACATTTTGATCATCCACATTTGATGATCAAATGCACCTAAATATCTAGGGGGGTTAGACCTATAGTGATGTAATGACTGTCTATCTTATAGTATCGATAGCCAGTCATATTTACAAAAACGATGGGTAGTGAGTCTAGGTCAACTATACAAAAAAGTACATGTATTCCTAATTTTGCTGAGTGAATGTTCCTTCTTATACAAAAAGTTCTACCTCGAACAAAAAGTTGTAATCTTCTAAGAAGTGTACTATATGGCAAAGAAAAGTATTCTTCAATTTTGCTTTCACTTTTGTAAGGAAAGCAGAATTGAAGATGACTATCATGAGTAGGCCATATAGTAGCTAAGTTACATTGATATTCTTTGGTGCATGTGAGAATCTGGTGAAGTGTGTTCATTGTCCATGAACTGCTATGATGTGTGGCCTGTTTTCTACTGTTGGTAATCCTTCTCTGCTGCATGTGAGTTGTCCTCATCTTCCCGAAAAAGTTGTGATGTCTTGTGCTGTCTGTTGCTATTATTCTTGATGCCAAAAGGTTGAGGTTCATGTATCTTTGATTGGAGTGAATTCCTTGTGTTGTCGCTGTCTTGAGAATGCTGCTTCCGCTGCTGTTTATCTTACTTCTGCCTCTGATGTTGAAAGAAATTACTGGTGTTTTTCTGAACTTGCTGCTGGACCAGTTATTGATTTTTCTGTTGAGTTTGCTGCTGATCCTGTGTGTATTGTTATTGTTGCTTCCATTAAGTCTATTTCCTTCTCTGCTGCTTCTGTTACTGTCCTTGTTTATGTCACTGATGCCATTAATGACACTGCTGCTGATGTTTCTTGAATAAGAGGATGTTGTGTTTGTTGTTGCTGCTGAGTTGCTGAAGATGATGATGTTTCCTACTGTCTTTCCCCTATTGCCATTGCGTGCTGGTATCAGATTCCTATGTAGCCCATTGTCCTGCTCCATTTGACCATTCTCGTCCAGATCTCTTGTTGCATAAAATTGAACCAGGATATACTTTCTACACGATTTTATCACACCTCCAGATTGAGCATGATAACATGCTAATACCACTAGATAGTGTTCTAATATCGTAAAGCTAGTATTATCCTCAGGTGTAAAATCAGAAAGAATCAGAAACTTCACTGATTTTGATTCATCAATATTGCAGTGTCTCAACTCGTGAAAAATCTTTCTTCGACAAGATGTGTCTGTGGTGCTTTGATGATGTTGTATGCATGTCTTCTGGGATTCTATATCTTTTGATATGATGTCCAAAGTTTCTCTGTTGCTTGCATTGGTGAAGACTATGAACTGCTGAATCTGTGCTGCTGTGGAATGTGAAATCTTCTCTATTGGGTGTTGAATTGTGTTTTTGTGAACTTGATGTTTCTGCTGCTGTTCTTATTTATACTTCTACTGATCTGCTGCGAGCTTCTGATCTTCCAACTGCTGCTGCAAAAGTTGCTGGTGTATTTCTCCCTTTCTGTTATTGTTTTTGTTGCATCCATTGTTGATTCCGCTGCCTTTGTCGACTGCTTACGCACTTCTCTTACTCCATTGTACTCATTTCCTTTCCATTTGTCTACTAAGCTAGTATTCCATCGCGACCAAAACTGTACAACTGGTCTCAATGAACAGTACTAGCATTAGTCGACCATAACAAAGTATGCTTCATCCTTGGTTTCATCATTGGATCTATGCTTCCTATCTTCTCCTCTCTTCCAGTGGAATGAGTACATTGCACTAATACCACCAACTGGACGTTCGTGGAAGAGTAGAGCATAGATACAGTTTCATTCCCTGCAAAAAAGAAAAGAAAGAAAGAAGAAAGAAAGAGAGAAAGACAGAGAAAGAAAGAAAAGAAAGAAAGAAAGGAAAGGAAAGACAGAAAGAAAGAAAAGAAAAGATGGAAAGCAAGAAAGAAAGAAGGCTATGTTAGTATCCAATGGTTGAGCATGATAAGCAGATGAGTATTTTCCTGTGCTCCCCCATTTTTGTAGTGAAATATGTCCACTATACTCATCAATTTCTTGACTTCCATAGTCCTCTGTTATGCTGTGTGCACTCCAATCTCGAAGGAGGATTTTAATGTAGCCTTCGTGTTCTCCAAAAACTGATTCCGTGTTGCCTTGACAATGTGCAGTAAATCTACACCTGGCTGGTCTTGATTTCTCCAAAGTTCAGGCTCGAAGATTGGCTTTGTGAGTCTGCTATCATGGTCGCTTGTTGAGCATGCTGTTTCTGCTACCTTTGTCGAGTGATTGCCAAACTTGTTCTTCACCTTCTTTACTCCATTGTATTCATGTTCTTTCCGGTTGTCTATCAAGCAGGTGAAAGATAATGTTGTACCAGTACTCCATCGCGACTGTGTAGCAGCATTATCCTCCTTTAATACTAAGACAGTTTTAGCTATTTGTAACTGTACTCCAGCAGTACTGAAGAAAGAAGCATACTGGTCATGCATCTGTTTGTTGCACTCACTGTTATTACTGTCATAGTTGATACCACTACTGTTACGACTAACATTCCTTTCCATTTGTGCGTCTTTGATATCAATTGAAACATTATGCAGCAGGTTCCTCGTATCCAAAGTGTGAGATATCATGTGCATTACGCAATTGGCATCAACAGCAAAATTGTTGTTGTTCTGTATTGCCCCATTGGTTTTGTTTCCAATTTCCTCTATTTTGAGTAGACTACTTATGATAGTAGCTTGCTCGCATTGCAAAGGGTAACAGTTCCTGCAAAACAAGAAAACAGTTATTAAGAAACGGTTTCCCTCCAAAGTGCTGTCTTCCCAGACAGTTGAGCGAACCAATTTCTTGTTCTGCAACCAAAAAGAATTCCCTCCAAGAAACTGCCTTTTTTGCATTGTTCTCAGTTCTAATGTTGCCAGTCTGAGCAGTGTGATTCCTTTTCTCCTCGACATGAAGCATCTGCTCTTATGACTTGCATTTTTGACGATCATCAGTTGTCCATACTCCTGTCTCTTTCTAATTGACAATGAAGCTTGCCAATGCATTGATATGAGGATGGCTTCAGTTGTTGCAGATAGAAAATGCATCTTTGATCTGAGATTGTCCATGTCAGCTAGTACTTCTGCAGGATCAACATTCCCAGAATCGATCAGTGCCATAATTTTTCTTCGAGCAGTCTCAGTATCAATCTCTATGTGGGCACGAGCATAAATGTCTTCCAGTTCAGCCTGCCTTTTGAATGCAAACTCCTTCATCTTGCTAGTTTTTAATTGATCAAGCCTTTCAACCTCATCTTCAGCCTGTTCAATTTCATCAATTGAAACTGATATGTTGCAGGTAACATGGTCAAACAAACTCCTTTCTTCTGATGTTTTTGTTGTATCCTTTGTTGATTCTGTTGCATTATTCAATAGATTGGCAAGCTTGATATGCACTTTCTTTATTTCATTGTACCCATTTCCTTTCCAATCGTCTACAAAGCAGGTGAGTGATGTTGCATTAGTATACCCAGACCAGTACATACTCCTCCAAAACAGACAGCCGTTAGTAAAAACTTGTTTCCCTCCCAATTTCTGCCTTCCCAGCTCCAGCCAGTATTGCCTTCCCATTAGCATCAGCCAGCGTGTCTTTTCTGTCTTCCCCCATTCCTGTCCCTTTGTACCAGTCCTTGAAGGTTGCAAATGCATCACTTGTATTTCTGATGGTGTGACCTGCAGCTTTGACCATTTCACTGTATAGCAGAAAAAAATCAGTGGTAAAAGCCATTCCCAGTTGATTTTCTTTCTTTTGGAAACCATCTCCTTTGTTCCAGTGTGCTCCTTTTCCAGTTGTCTGCTAAAAGAGTGAGCAAAGCAGTATTCCATCGCATTC
>MCJB01007803.1:187459-207569 GCA_002018475.1 Nicotiana obtusifolia | reverse complement strand
AAGAAACACCCATTAAAACCATCCGGACCTCCTGCGCTATCTGCATTTAGCCCATATACTGCCTGCTTCACTTCCTCTTTGGATGGTAATTTGATCAACTCGGCATTATCATTGTATTCTACCAGCATTTGAATGTGATCAAGTATACCAAAGATAGTAGGTACTCTTTCTTCTCGAAACTGATCTGAGAATTATCGAATTGCCTCCTCTGCCATTAATTCATTACCTTCTAGCCAGTTACCATGTTTGTCTTGAATGCACTTGAGTTGTAGTCTCCTTCTCCTCCCGTTCACTTGTACATGGAAAAATTTGGTATTTCTATCCCCGTATTGAAACCATTGCATACCTGATTTTTGTTTCCAAAATTGTTCCTCGATTGCCCAGACTTTTAAATCATCTGCCTGAACTTTATGTAGTCTCTCCCTTTTTGTTGAGTAGGATGTAGTTCAAAGGAAATCTCGTGTGCAGCAACTATTTCTTCCAAGCTAGCAACCTTCTGAAAAATATCTCCGTAAGTAGCCCTGCTCCATGTTGAGAGTGCTTTCTTCAATTTTTTCAGTTTGTAATTGAAGAGAGTGAATGGATTGGCGTGGAAGTCAGCATTCCAGTTTTCTTGCACCACCTGTTTGAATGACTCGTGTTTCACCCAGAAATTCAGAAATCGAAATGCTTTCTTTACTGGAGTTGCATCATGCTTAAATGAAATCAACATCGGGCTATAATCCGACCCAATCTTTGGTAGAAGTTTAACTTCCATTCCTGGCATCAACTGTTGGAATTCACTGTTGTTGAAGCATCTATCGAGTCATTTAAAAATACAGTCTTCATCTGTCCTCCCATTCCACCAAGTGTAGATGCTCCCCGTGAAGCCCATATCTGACAGATTACAAGTATTCATACAATGTCGAAAATCATCGACCTCGTTTAGTGAAACTGGAAGGCCACCAAACTTTTCTTCTTCATCCCAAATAATGTTGAAATCTCCTCCCACAAGCCACGGAGCAGTCATGTCACTGGCCAGTGCATAAAGCGAATCCCAGAGTTCAATTCTTTCAATGTTGTAACATTTAGCATATACTAACGTAAGAAAGAATTCTGTGTGACTCTCGAGATCATGTAGCTTTAGAGTCAATTGTTGCACCATATCTATGACAACCGTGACTTCATATTCTTCATTGACAAAAGCCCAAATTTTATTTGAAATATTGACAAAAGCTTGCGGCAAACCAATCCTTCTTCTATATCTCTCTATCTTCCTTGATTGTTGCATTGGCTCCATGATACCTATGAATTTGAAATGATGTTCTCTGTGCATTGTTATGAGTCTTTCAAAGGCACTCATTGGGTTAACCGATCTCACATTCCAAATAATCGCATTCATGATAAATTATTGGATTTAGAGATGGTCCTTCTAGTTTGAACACCTGATGGTTGAGTATTAGCAGTAGATTGCTGTTTTTTTCTTCCCTTTCCAGCAGATTTAACACGTTCCATGATGGTTGGTGATATATCTCCTTGTCTAGCTATGTTTTGGATGTTTTGTGCCATTGATTCCTCATCAATATCCCTGCCTTCCCCTCTCTGTAACTCCACTTCTTCAGTAGTGTCATCTCTGATAAACAGTTGTTTCTTTGCAGAGTTGGTTTTGAGAGTTCTTGAAATGTTTGCATTCTGAGCTTGTTCTGCATTTTGACGAGTTCCAGCATCAACTTTTGAAGTGTCATGCAATATTAACTCTTTGCCCTGTTGATGCTCGTCTGCTCTGTTGATGCTCGTCTCTACAATGACCATAGAAACTGATTTTCTGTCCCCTGCACTAACCTCAATATCGCCAGCTTGCTGATGCTGCAACAGTGGTGTTTGATCGTTGACACTTTGGTCTTCCTCTTCACTCTGTTGATTGTCTAAGAACTCTTGTTCATCATTGTCATGTTCCTCATCAAGATGTATTTCTCCCTCCTCTGCTTGCTCTTCAATTTGCTCGGCCCATAGACGACCACTCAACTTTGTTAGCTCAACAGACCTATCAAGTCCCTTTGTACCAAATGTGTCGGTTGATTGTGAAGGCACTTCTTGGTATGATTGGTTCATAGTGATCAGTTTAGAATCAGTAGGTAGATTAAGAGCTTGATTAAAGTTCCTATTAACCCATAGCAACGTGGTTTCTTTTGGTGCTGCAATCTTAATCCCACTGTCCTTCTGAAATTTTGGAGCTAGTGGATTAAGTTTTTTGTGTGTCGTCCTGGGAGATTGTCTGCTGGCAGTATCCACATCAGTGAAAAACTGTCTTTCCTTCACAATTTGATCCTTTTGCTGATTTCCCCCTGTATTTTCAAATTTCCTTACTAACAAAGCAAATTTATTTGTTGTCAACAATGAGTCATTCTGAGTCTTTTTCTTTGTCGATTGTGCAGGTTTGCTGCTGCCCAGCTTTGAATTTATTGTTATTGTGACTGCTGCAAGTGCATTCTTTTCTCCCCCTGCTTCTTCAATTACAACCAATTGGTTGCACTCATTCGATTTTTCCAGAACAGCAACATTGCTATTTTCCTGAAATTCCTGCGGCTTTGAGTTCACTGGCAGTACTTCCAGTCTTCCATTAGGCTGAGCAGTAGTATGTTTACTTTTGTTTTGTGCTCGATTGACCTGGTTCCATTGTAAGTCCGTGTTGCCAACAACTTTACCACTCGATAGGATCAAAATAGATGCTTTTCCATTTGCCTTCTCCTTTGATTTCTGATTTTCCACAATGTTTTCAACCAATAGTTCCGGATGAATTTTCCAACATTCCGACATATCATGGCCCTGCAGTTTGCATTGTTTACAATATTTGGGAATGAAGTCATAGTGTATTTTCACCCATTCTGTCCTTACGCTCCCCGTACTTTCATTCTCAATATCCATTCGTACTTTCTTTGGTAACTCAGTTAACAAGTCAACTAAAACATTTACCTTTGCACAGCTTGGGCGAGTTTTGTTGATCGTCGCCATGTCCAAATGCAGTGGCTTTCCGACCGCTGAAGCTAAAGAAAAGATGCATTCTTTAACAAAAAAGGTCGGAAGCAGATTAGAAAATGAAATCCACGCCATAGCTTTAGCCGTTTCTTCTCCTTCCTTGAAATTGGCGTCGTATATCAGCGTTCTCATTTGATATTCATAGCCATTTTTTGCCTTCAAATAGTACACTGCCTTTGAGGTGAAGCTGATAAAATCCTGCCACAGTGTTAATCGAATTAACACATGTCGATCTCTGAGCAATCCTATATTGCAATCACCCTTAATTCCGCATTGCGCGGGAATTAATCTTCTCAATTCTTGAATATCAGGCCACCCGTAAGAAAATTTACCTACCACGGCGTATTGGAGGCCCTCAATTATATTCATTCGATCAACTTCGGCTTCAGTGAATTTCACGAATGGTTGACCTTTCAAGAACGTCGCCTTTTTGAACGGAATTGACCAAATTTCAGCAGTTGAATTAGGGCTCTTCGCTGGAGGTGAATTCAGAACTGCCGGTCGAAGGAGTTTACTGTAATCCATCGGTTGAGTGTTTGTGGCTACTGGGGGTGGTTGGGAAGTTGACGGGGGAGCTTCGCCAGCCGGAATTGAGGCCACCGGCGTCGCCATGGCACCTCCGACGCGGTGGGCGACTGGAATCGCCTCTATCGCCAGACCACTTCTCTCTAGACCATCTCGATATTAACTAAGAGGGAATGGGCTCTGTTTGGCTTGGACTCCTTGCCCTTTACCTCATATCCTGATTTATCAAGTTCTCTTGCATAGTATTCCGTTTGGGAAGTATCCTTCTTGTCTAGAAGCATTTCCTTGTAAGAATGCACTATGTTAGTATCCTCCTCCATGAGGTTAATATCCGGTGATTTCGATAGTATGTTAGGTGTTTTAAAACCACGAATTAAACGTTTATTACAATATACTCATTAAAGCTCGCATGTGGCTTATTTAGTAGTGGTGAATTCATAAGAGTGTCTTTAGTGTAATAATTTTTTTTTCCCACATGGTTTTCGATACTAACAGGACTTGATTAAATTCGGATTCGTGTCAAAAAATCTCTCATTGAAGTTAAAACGTTCTCTAACAAAGGAGATTTTATATCTAGAGCTTGAACATTATAATTTTTTATTACAATCAGTGTAATTTTACCCGTCGGCTGTCGGAGCAGGTTATGTGCTTCATTTCGAAGTTACAAACTACACATAACAATTACCGACACTACAGTTTATCTGATAGTATAAAAAGTTCTTATACAAGAGTGGAGCTAGAACCCCAGCTACGGGCTCGACCGAATCCAATAGCTTTTGCTCAAACAGTATATTTATATCAAAAAATTCTTTAAATGGGTACAAATATTAATTTAGAACCCAATTATTCTAGTATTTTAAATTATCGTTCTAAAATCCAGAACCTAAAATTAAACTCTTGGCTCCACATTTATTCTTATATATTGTGAGCCTACATAAAGTTAAGCTCTCTGTTTTTTTTTTTTAAGAAGATCTTATATTTATCACGAATTTCACACTTAGAATTGATCATGACAGCCGTGGGAAATAGTAGTTGGACCTAACAAGCTTTTCACTTTGCAAATAATGAGAGTATCATCTCATTAGAAATTAGACAAACTGGAGGCTGTTTATGATTTAAATCAATTTTTTAACAATGCGGATTTCATGCTTGCCACTACTTATAGCGATTAGCGAAATAAACCTAGTACCATTAGACTACAGAAGTTCAAAATGCACATTTCTCCGTAAATGATTTGTTTATGGACAAAAGAGATGTCTTTTATAGGCAAGAAAGGTGACTTAGATTTTCATTATAGTCGACATGATAGTAAGATTGAATTAAGAACTAATAGCTTTTTAGAACATGAAAAGTTCATCTAATAAAATGAATCACTATACACTAGCTCCTCGCTGCCTTTAGAGCGCAATTATCTATGATAATCAATTTGTCCATTCTTGATCAAGCCGGGCCACTTCATTTTTAGGTTGTCTTTTTGCACTTTTTATTATTAAAAAATTAAACCACGATCGTGTTAACACAAAGGAAAAACGAAAAAAAAGTTACTCCTATCAAAACATTACGTCTCTCCATACTGATAGTGTACGAAAGTATATATAAAGGTGATTTCTTCGTTTGAGCTCATATATACTAACGTGCACGGATAATATAATGTCGTCCTTTATTAAAGTTCTTGTAAAAAAAAAAAAAAAAAAAAAAAAAAGAGTAATACGCATATATTAACCGCGTAAGTAAGTTCGTTGTTCTCTGTAAGAAATTTATCCGCCTAAATTCTAAATTCAACAACTTGAATTTCTTACCATCTCAGGTAAAACTATAAACAATAAAGGTTTAGACATTAAATACTTTCTATTTATTTTACATACATAACATTCTTTTGAGGTGGGGATAAATTTTTATTTTCTTCCCAACGCCCCTCCCCGCTTCGATCTTCTGAATTTCTTATTAAAGGTCTAAAAATAATGCAACCGATATAATATAGGCGCCGTCGTTGCTCTTGATCATATCCTACGGGGACTTAGTCTTAGAACATAGTAAATCAGCCGTCTCTCTGCTTCTTTTCTCTTCTCTATTTGTTTGTTTTTTTCTTTTTTTTGCTTTGTATTATTCTTATAACCCCTGTAAATAGACTTGCAATGTCATGACTAGTGGAATTTGCATTCGAGACATACGAAGTAAGAAGTGGTACACGCATAAGCCATTTAGCAAATTAAAGGGCGGGCATGCAAAGGCGTGACGCGGTTTCAACCAAATTTTGTTGCTTTTTCAAGTCATTTCGTGGATTGAGTATGTCCCAAAACATCATATACCTAGGGTCCCAAGCTACACCAATTTGTTGCTTGTCGATTCACTGAGTGTGGAACAATGTTTGGTATTTCGCATCTTTCATATGTTCTAATTACTTCTTTTACAAATACATGAATTTTTTTCGCATTATTACCATTTGTCCCACATCAAAACTAAGGAAAGAGAAATCAGTCCGCCAACAAGTGTGAGAATACTTTAAATCATATCATCAATATAATATTGTTGATAACATTTATGTATCGGTACTTGTTCACACTGTTCTGCTCTCAACTTTTTTTAAAAAAAAATTTCCAATCACTTGGAGTATATAAATATTTTGTTTTATATATATGGTAGATGCGAGAATATCTTCTTTTGAATAATAGATTACAACAATTAATCAAGAATTTGAAAGAAGTCGCAATAAAAAAAAATTACGAAGGAAGATGTTCATAAAAAGTTAAAAACCTAAAATTAATTTTCCAGGATCAACTAGATAAGAGAAGAAAATTAGTTATTATATATATTTGTGCAGAGATAAAAAAGAAAAGAGAGCACCGTAAGTTGAGATGAATAATCACCGACACCAATGCACATTGTGGCAATTAAAAGAGAGGACGAAGGGGAGCTAACATTTTTTTTTAATTAAACCTTAAAATGCAGCTAAAAACTATGCCCAAATCAAATCTAAGCTTAGCGGATATTAGAACTCCGCACCAGATTCTATCTGAGATGGCGAGAATTGTTGTTAGTAAAGACATGGCTTAAGTCAACTAGGACGAGAGGTTTCTGCAACTACTATATATTTACAACTCGTACAACATTAAAAATCAGAACTAATGGAGTAAGTTACTTGCATAGTGCTACTTCTCGACAGAGAACTTGATAAAAAATAGCTATCACATTTTCTCTTGATAGTTCTACTGAAGTAAGCTAAAAAAGAAGGGAATTAACCAAACAAAAAAGTCCGACGGAATTAATAATTATACGGACATAAATTTGTCAAATGTCAAAATCAACACCTAATATCAAAGGATCGAATAGACCGCCGTTCTGCTTTTCTTTTTGTTGTTAAAGTAAACGAGTCGAATCATGAATCGTGATTCATGAGAAACATAATAAAGCCTTATTTTTCTCCTTTTTTAAATTTGTCTTTTTAAGTTGTTACTAGTATAATTCTCAAAGAACCAAATTTTTTTTTTTTGATAAAATGGCGTGTTAATGTGTACATTTGCCAACACAGTTTGTTCTTTGGTTTTCTGAAGCTTTCACAACTCTCTTACTTAACCATTGATAGAATTATTATTTAAAAAAATGGCGGTCAACTTGTCTTGGCCACCGAAGCATTGCCACATTTTGCACACAAAATCTTGATGGTCACCGCGTAAAGATTGCTTTTAATATTTATTTTTGAGTTTTCTTGAGAGAGGAGGAAGATTCTTTTATATATTTGATTTAAGGAGATCTAACGTAATCTAAGGTCTAATAAAGTACTTAAGGAACTTGTGCGATATAATTAAGTAAAGTATATACTTAAAAAGTAAAGTTTTAATGTGTTTGCTACGAATCAAACATATATATAATCACATACCTAATCGAGTAATCATCATTCTTATCTTGTTTTTAAGGTGAGGCTTCTGTTAGATAACTAAATTCTCAAGTTTTGTGCTTTAATTTTTATTAAAATCGTGCATGGATATTTTCTAGATAGACAATCAGATCATATACTATTAGTGATTTGCTCTTGTAAAAGTTAGCCAAACATTTAAACTTTTCAGAATACGTACACTGTAATCATCCAAAAGATATTATTGTATAGGTAACCCTCCGTATAAAATAAAATTTGTAGTCTTGAAATAACACAAGTTACCGGCTATAAACAAATAAAAATAACTTAATATTGAAAAATTTCTTTACGCGATTAGAGTATACAAGTTAATCTCTCTCAATATATATATACACATTAACAAATATTATTTCTTTGATTTTGACCGAATAACGTGTGCCTATTTGTTGAAAGTAATTTTTAAGATGGCTAAATACTACTTAGTAATGATAAATGAAATTAGTCTAACAAAGTATATATTGATTAAATCAGATGAAAGAATTCAGAGAGACACGAGAAGATGTAAAATTCAATCAATTGTGATGAAATGAGCTTTGATAAATTTACCCCAATCAGTAACCGACAGGCAATGACTTTTTCTTTTCTTGAGTGCATGATTTCTAATACCTGGCCTTACTCAAGTCTAGTTTTGAATCTGGTCTCGGCATCAATCCGTGAAAGCCTTCAAGTGCAATTCCTTTCTTTTAGTTTTCCTCGCTTCGGAACTATCGAGAGCAAACTGACGACTACAAGAAAAGTATCTGATTAAGTCCCTAGGCCTGCAAACCAAAAAGAAGTTTGACTTGAATCAATCTTTGCTAAGAAGAGAGAGAAGGAAAAGACAGATAGCAGAAAAAAATTCTTCCAACAAAGAAATTGATTATGAAACGGAGAATCTCCAAAATCTATGGCAATAACGCGGTTCAAAATTAATGATCATCCTTTAATTTCCTTAGCCTATGCATGTATACTTTTGCTCTTTAGTGATCATAATAATTCAGAGATACGTACGACGAATAGTATTTAGTAATAAACAATCATGTTTATTTTGAATATTTTTAATCAGACACGACATGGGCTTGGTCGGACGCAAAAGTCTCTTAGCTAGCTAATAGCTTGCACAAACCAATCCTCATTCCTCTTCGCAACCCCACCAAACCTTCCTAAAGATTTAAAAAAACAAGTAGGAAAATTGAATGAAACGTAGACAGATGACAAATTGTAGAAATTGAAAAAGTGGGAGTCAAACAAGCAACAAGAAAAGACAAATGGAAGAAATTAAAAAAAGTGCATAAGCTTGATGCTTACGACATTTCAATGAATGAATACTATGTATCTTTATATGTATTGTTATCACTTAAACTTTACTAATGCATTTTCACCTCAATTTATCGATTAAACATAATAAAATAATATGGAACAATTAGAGATTTGATCTCATAAAGTTTATTTTTCGTTCCCAACTCATGACTAATATGAGCTCGAAACTTCTTTCTCGTAATTCCCGAAACTTCTTCATTGGCTCCCTTACATGTCTCATTTTAAAGTTTGAACCTCAAAATGGCTCAAACGCAATGTTCTAACCTCTGAGCTAAACGGGACCCCATAACAGAAATCTTATATTCATAATAATTGATTGAAGTATTGGAATTGAAATCTTAGTTATTGACTATTCAATATTTTATATAAGTATCGGGTGCAAGTAAATTTTTACCCAAAAATATGACTGTCACATGTCCTTTTCTGTTCCTTATTGGTTGAAATAAATCCTACTAATTTCAATAACTTGGGCTTTAGAAATATTTCTGAAGCAGCTAATTCCATGCAATGGAGGAGTACTCTTCAGTTGATTTAACATCATATATATATGTACGTCTTCATGTATTTGGTCAACTTCTGAATTGCTTCCTTTTTTCCTTTTCCCCAAACAAGAGAAAATAAAAGAAAGTAGTCAGGTTAATTAAATGAAACAAAAGAAGGTTGAAAACCACTTTTCTTGGAAGACAAGGAAACATGGGATGAGGAAGAAATCAAGTAGCTTTGCCCCCCTGCTTCCACTAGCTAGTATGATGTGAAAAAAGAAAAAGGATTTATTTTATTATTTTAAACTATTTGTATTTGTGTTCCACATCCTTCACCAGCTGTTAATATTATAATTAACCTTTGCTATCCAAAATTACCACCAAAACACCACTTTCTACGCCCCATTCCGACATTTTACTATTTGTCCATTTTTCATACTTACTGTTAATATAAGCAGCTACATTAGTATACCCAACTAACAGCCGATTATAATATAAATATATAGTTTTAAAAGTCAAACAATTCTAGCAAATATGTTCTATTAGCGACATTTTACGTCGCACCAGATATACCAATAAAGAAACATTTTTTAACTAATGAAGGGACATAAATTTTCAAATAAAATACAATATAACCAGTTTGTTCCCTGGAATTTAAGGGCATTAACGTGAAGGTCATATTATTTTTTCTTGACTTTCTGATTGAGACTTTTACGCAGTATACCGCTTCCCAGAATAATAACAGTCAAATACACATTTTTGTGTAATAATCAATAATGCATATTTTTTGTATATGAAAAAAAAGAGAGGAGGAATTAGGAGGAGGTTTTTTCTTATTCTTCTTTACCTTTTGGTATAAAACTACCAATGAATAGAAT
Source organism: Nicotiana obtusifolia (assembly GCA_002018475.1). Taxonomy (NCBI): domain Eukaryota; kingdom Viridiplantae; phylum Streptophyta; class Magnoliopsida; order Solanales; family Solanaceae; genus Nicotiana; species Nicotiana obtusifolia. The sequence goes on along the minus strand of MCJB01007803.1, from coordinate 197,457 downwards.
ATATAGTTCTTACCCTAACATACGAAATCATGTAAGCTGACTTTCGTTTCATGTGGAAAAAGTATGAGAACTTACTGAGAAATTCTCTCCATCAAAACTCATGACGTTTAAAGCTTGAACTATTACTCATGACAGAGGTTTAGTCATTTTTAAACTTAATATATAACACCAATAAAATATGTTACTCATTTTTAAGCTTAATACTATATGTTACAAAATTGATTTCTAAATCTACTGCAGTCGTAAGTTTTTCTTATATAATGAGTCTTATATTTAATTATTACTAGTATTTTTGATTTTCTATAAGTGACGTTACTATTATGGAATGACATGGCATGTACATACATGCGTGATGAAGGTGATAACAGGTGACAAATGAAAGCTTCTTGAATTTGCCTGCAAATATATTGTAGAAAAGGGGCAAATAATATGAATTTTATATGAAAGAAGAAATTTCTTTGCAGTTGGCACAATTTATCAAACATTTTTCAGGTCAACCACTGCAAAAAAGTTGATTGTGAAATATTAATTCGTTGATCAATAATCGATTGTACTACCTCAATTTTGTCGGCTCAAATTATGAAATTTGACTATCAATTTATTCGTAATGTATTTTGTTTTCTAATAAAAGCTTAGTTGTTAGATAGTGATCCTTTCTAATTTAATAATTCCTTACTATTTTCATATGAAAATTTGAAGGACTGAGGACAATTATCACTTTTCAAATTACTTAAATTGGGAGCTAAAAACGAACTAAACCACTTAAAGTGAAATGGAAGTTATATGCACTATTATATCGCATCAAATTTGGACAATCGATCAAAGTTAAGCACATTATAAAGAGTTGACATATATAAGTTTTGCGATCTTTTATATTTAAAAGGGCTATACATATGCTTTTTCGTAACAAATAAATTCATAATATAGAAAGCAGAAAATGTGAAATTGATAGGTCATCAGTGTTGTTTAGAAAGTAAACTTGGGTCAAGGGTATGGCCTGACCCAGTTTGATGTAGAATAGACATGGGGATTTGAAGAATTAACCCAAATAACCGTCCACCCAATGTTTAAACTAAAATATCAATAGAGGTATAATATATGTATAATTTATATATTATATATAATCAGTATTTAAACTATATATATAACTAAAATATATAATTAATGAATATGAACGGTTATTTGGGTAAAGAACCCCATGGATTTCAATGTTGGGCCCTGAAAATTGTATGCAACATCTCGCAATGCATTTCATGGAGGCCTATACCGATGGGAAGAAGTATTTGGTCTTTTAACATATTTGACCGATGAGACTTTTTCGTATATACGAAATTTTAAAATTATTTATCAGGTTTATCTAAAAAAAATTATCTAGAGAAAGTTATTAATTTTTTATAAAATATATACAAATTCAGTTAAAATCTATAATTTATCTACAACTCAAATATAATTTTTGTGTACAGAAATCAGGTTAAAAACTATAATTTATCTACAACTTATCTACAACTTGTATGTGATTATATTAGTTGTATATATTTTGTATACCATTTTTACACCTGACATACAAAATATATATATATTTTCATATCTTCTTCCTCGAGTTTCTATATGAAATTCCAACCAAAATCAACTCGAATCTTCACCAAATTCGATCAAAATTAAGATATAAACTCCAAAGTATATCTCCAATCATTACACCCAATCCAAATAAATAACGATTTCACCACATTCAATTTTCGAATTAGAAACTTCAAACACTTTTTAATGGTTGTCTGTGAAATTTACACTCAAATTTTGTACTAAAAAATAAAAGAGACTGTTATCCATTTAACTGGGAGTCGGATTTCCTCGTTCAGTTGCTTTTCCTATGCGTCTACTGCTATTGTTGATTTCTATGAGATAATAAAGCGTGGAATCCACATCATTTTCACATACACTTTAAGCCTCAATTACTTGTGGATTGCTGAATCCCATAGCAACATAAATCTGGATGCATTTGCTGAAGGCAGAATCTGGCAAGCAAAGGTCGTGCACCTTCCCTGCCATTTCTCACTCCGCCAAGGGAGAAGAAAAGGGAAGAAAAATGAGTAAAATTGGAATCTAATACATTATTTTTATACATAAATAATAAATTGTATATGTTATTGTAATTAAATGATAACCTCTCTAACAGGGATAAATAAGTTTATAATATAATATAGATAGATAAATGTTCCTTGACGGATCGACCAAAATGATTGCAATCTCTTGCTAAATATACAAAAAAAATATATACTGATTTTGTATAAAACGTGTGTATTTTATGTATCTTACACATTAATATGCAAAAAAATATATATACTTGTGGCTATTTTAGGGGATGGCGATACTGTATAACAATCTTTATTTTTTTTAATGGACGTTATTCGTCCCATTCAATTTTGCTTATTTTTATGAATGGTTAATTATATCCCAATCATAATGGGAGTGAGTTTTTGTTATAGAATAGAAATATTTTCTGTTACACAGTTGTATTTGCACCAATTCAATGAATATTATTAATACATTCTATCACAAATATGACTATCATTAATTATAGTAGTTGATTAATACACATTTTCACCTCAGTATAGTTTAGTGGTAACGTCACATGTGGTTCCAATGGGAACATAGGAGGGATTAGATTCCCGAAAATGACTTCCATTTTCCACTAATTGGTAGACACGAGTTCCTTTATTACAAAGCATTTTCATACCCTTTCGTCTTCTTTTCCTCTTTAAAGGCCGTCTAAGTTCTAGCTGATCACATAATAATAATTTCAATAAACTTCACAAGAACTCAAAGCTGCGAAAATTAAAGGAATATAAACAAAGATAAAAGAAAGATTTTCTGAAATGGGCCTTGTCACTGTAACTCTTCAATGCATGGATTTTCTAGCTTGGTAATTCATTCTTCTTTCTCCGTGCTTCTTGTTGTTGCTTCAGAAATTGAAACTGTGCATACAAAATCTTATAAATTAAGTTGGAAATGAGAAGTCAAGTACATTTTGCGTGTACAGTATACAAGTACGTATTTTGCATGTATGTTTGATTGCACACTCATAGTCTTTACTTCGTTTTTTTTTTCTGCTCGTTAATCGTTAAATTTTTTGCAGGCAGATACTTGCTCTAGGATATCCTCTGTAAGACTGGAAACTCTTCATTACCACAATTGATTTTTCTTTTCTTCTCGATATACCAATTTGCACAATACCCACAAATAAGTTAGATGTGCTCTTTTAGGAACGTTAACAAATTCTTTTGTGTGCTACTATTTCAGATACGTGTCTATTCGAACGATTGAGACTGGATCGAAGCATGACTTGAGGAAGCTAGTAACATATTGGATCATCTTTTCTTTTATTCATCTGTTCGAGCAAGTTTTTGAGAAACTGTACTATAAATCGTACTATATATTTCCGCAAAACATGTAACTATATATACAAGAATTTACATTACATGTGGCTATATACTGATGTTTCGGATCTACCATATTGCAGGGTACCTGTGTGGCCATATATAAGATTAGTTGCTATCTTTTGGTTGGTGATACCTCAGTTTGATGGGGCATTCTACTTTTACCAAAATATTATTCTTCCATGTTTGCAAGTAAAACTGCTTGATGTCAACTTATATACTATCACTGAGTGGTTTAATGAGCTAAAGAAAGATTCATTTATCAAGAAAGAGAAGTTTTTGGCTGTAGCAGAGAGGTCTTTTGAAGAGAATGAATCTGAACCTCCGGCAAAACTTAATGCAAGCAAGGTGATTTGCATTATATACACCGACATTATACAGAACTCTTACAACTTAGTGTATTTTGACTGTTGTAGTGGGTAACATGCCAGATCTTTTGCACTGTAAGCTTAGTGCTATTTAGCAAGAAAAGTCGGTTCATTGTCAAATCAGATAGTCACTTGTTCTAATATGTACATTAACTAGCTAAGTCATTTGAGAAGTGAGACTGCCAATAACTTCCAGTTATCAAAAATTGGAATCTTTCTGGTGCAGATTTAAAAAAAATATATACATGGATATATCTCCTACGAGATGAATTAGCAACTTTCAACTTGTGTTCTAGCAGTATATAATTATAATGTAGTAGCCACGGTTTTCTCTTCAGCAGTCCAAGTACGACATTTTTGAATTTGCTTTAGTTAGACCATAAATCATTCTTTTACTTTATAAAAATGAATTTTTTTGTCTGCTTATACTTTAAATCCTGAAAATCCACAAAGTAATAATCTTATGGCCTATACAGCCTGAGTGCAATGGGGATGGTCTGGTCTTGGGAGAGATCGAAGTGATGGAATGCGCAGCGAAAGATGATGCAACTGAACCAAACCAGGTTATGTTTTTTAATCCTTTGAAGAAGTTCCCAAGTTTGATATCACTTATTTTCCTCAAGTTCTCTCTCATTAGATTCCAGCTTTCTTATCGCTATTTGTTGTTGATAAACCGAGCACGAAATCAGCAACTTGGTGATTAACATGTCCCCTGCAAAATTGCAGGTTGGAAGTATGGTTGAAAATGTAGTTCAGATTGAGAAGAAAGCAAGTTCAGCTATACAGCATGAACCAATCATTCCAGCAAGTGCTGAATTGATTAAAATCCCAGAGACTCCTTTTGTACAAAAATTCCAGGATAAGTGGACTTGTGCAATATGTCAAGTGACAACCAGCTCTGAATTTACACTACAATCTCATCTTCGTGGGAGAAAACATCGAGCTGAGGCTAAGCTATGGTGTAGTTTCTGTAACTTGAGGTGCTCTGGGGAGATTGATATGATTGCACATCTTAAGGGGAGGAAGCACTTGGCAAAAATTCAAGAAGCTTTTGCTGGTGCTAATGCAGGAGCTTCGTAGAGTATTTCCATATTTAGCTTTTGGTTCAAATTAGGCATACGTATAGACAGATTTGTTCTGGTGGTCTATGTCAATGGGTGACATATCAATTTAGTATATGGATATCAGTTAATATTCACTGACAGTTTGAGAACTCTACACCATCAATATAATATAACCAGCCGACTATAGCTGGTTATTACTACATTTTCTAGTTAGTTGTCATAGCAGGTTTGCTATGAAAAGCTACCTATTGTCATAGGTAGACTTAATCAATGATGGTGTGAAAAAATTCCATACTTTCAGTGCATAGAACTCAAGCTTTTAGGATGTATTATCTGGTAGCATCTAAAGCTTCTTAATGCTACTTAATTCAGCCTTTTGTTTTTCTATTTCTGTTTTATTATATAAACGTTTCTGCTTAATTATACCAATAAAAAGGATCAGTTGCATCTGACTCAAGCCAGAGGCAGTTGAAGGGCGGATATTTTTGAGTTAAATTGCTTCCAAGTAGGCTAAAAGATGATAGGAAACGTTGTAGAGGGGCTTCAGCTATCTGAAAACCGTTGAAATGGTGCGAGAAACTATAGAAATGTGCAACAGCCCCTACAAGTCTCAATGGCAAGTTTTGTAAGAGAATCATGTGACTTGTGGAGAATTTGAAAGTGTTTTGAGAGTTATTTACAGAAACACTACTGCAGAAAAGTAATAGGTAAACGGAAAGGCCTTTACCGTTTGTTTTTAAATAATAGTGGTAGGGACGCGCTTGCGCACACATTGACTATTTCATTAAGTACATGTCACTTCCCACCAGTCCACCAAGGCTTAGGCACAACGAGGAAAAACCGCTTTACAATTTTTGTCTCAAATGGGATTTCACCCATCTCCTACAGCGGGTGTTTTGATTATTTCCCTTTCTAAGGGCATCAAACAGGCACACATAGAAGGGGAGGATAGTGAAGAGAGGGGAGGGAAACAGAGTATTTTTAGTCGGAGGAATTGAAAATCTGGTAACGAAAAATAACACAGGGGACATGAGGGGGCAAGTTTGAGAGGGACAATTTCTGAAAAAGGTTTTTTTATTGCACTCTAGAAAGGGTATTCTGAAGTTCATCAATACATCTTTTGTTACTTCTGAGAAGTTGGCATTGCTAGAGAGACACCAGAGCCACCTGGCAAATCCTTCCATTGCTGTGTTATAGTCTTGATCTGCGTGTAAAACTGAACTCCAGCCTTGCCTACAATGCACATCCCAAACAATAAAATGAAATGAGTACCATTTCCTGAGCAGTACGCGGATACAAATAAAGACTAGAATGAATATCTTTGTTCCTTACCATAGAAATTGAGGTCACCAGCGAAAGAAGCCTTAGATCCGGTAAAAGAGAAGAATGGTAGTGGAACTGGAATAGGAACATTGATCCCAACCTTCAAAAGGAAGCACAAGAAAAAAACAACAATTTTATCAGCAAGCAGAAACACAAAAAAACTACACGACGGACATGTTGCTTTATTGCATTATGCAACACCTAAAATGGTATGTCAAATGATACATACATGGATTACAGACAGGCAGAAACAGGGTGAAGCACAATTCTCTATCCAGTAATTCATACGTTTTTAAGTGAGGATTTTATCACCATAATTTTTTTTCTTTCCAAATAGGTTACCAAGTTTATGCAGTGAAATATCATACCTGGCCTGCCTCAATCTCTGTTTGGAACTTCCTTGCTGCTACACCAGAAGTAGTAAAGATAGCAGCACCATTACCCCACCTGTAAAAGCAGGATGACATTGGTATAGGACGCAAACACACTTCAACGGAACATGAGTTTGAGGGTGGGAGGGAAAGAAAAGAGAACAGGGTACAGGACTTACTTATTCTTGTTAACAATGTTAATGGCCTCGTCTAAGCTGTTGGCCTGAGGGCACCAAAATGACAATTCTAGCTTAGTATATCACTTGATAGGTATTGATAATACGACATGGAAGAATAGTTAACAACTAACCTGCATGCAAATAAGAACTGGGCCAAAGATCTCCTCCTGCAAAAAAGGCATATATTCTGTGTGTTAATATGCCATAATCTGAAATTTAAGAGGGAGATTGGAGAATGTAGGACGGCTACCTTGTAACATTCCATATCAGGAGTGACATCAGACAAGATTGTGGGACCAACAAAATTGCCTTTTTCATATCCTGAGACCTATTAGGCATCAGGGTGAAACAGTTAAACTTTACTGACCCAGCTCATGTCATAATGAAGAACAGAAACTGCTACTGATGCAAGAAAAAAAAAAGGATAAAGCTATTTTTTCTTTTCTTGTTTGACAACTAATTTTTTTTTCTGCTAAGTAGTAGGAGTAATTTTTTCCCGTTATATTAGGGCATAAAGGGACTGTACTCGACATTTAGCTAACATGTAGTTTAATGCCAAATCTACCTTCGCCATCACTTTTTGGTGACATAGTATAATGCACCTCCTCGTTGCTTTACCTTGTGAGTTTAGGCAGACTCAATCACGTCTTTTGCAAGTAAATCCAAAAGTAGCGCAAGAATAAGATCAATTTTGCCGAATGGAATAAAGAGCACTGAAGCAGGATTGGATTTGCCAAACATTACTCCGTTTGATTGGCAAGAAGCTCTGTTACTTCTAACATTATGATGACTATATGAGAATCGAACTCCAGCAACCATTTGAACTACTAAACTGATTAATTATACCCTGAAATTAAGCGGATATGACAAATGTCCGATATGTGTTTCAGATATTCATTTCTCTTACTTTAATCATTTTTAAGTCATTATTTCCTAGAGCCTCTTTATCATTGATCATTCACCCCTTTGCTCGCATCTATATGAAAAAGAATATCTCAATGGAAATTTGGGTGCTGTCAGAAACACAAATAAGAAGACAAACAGGATATAAGCAGATACCACAATATCTCTTCCATCAAGCAATAATCTGGCTCCACTATCAACGCCACTTTGAACCAATCGGCATACTCGTTCTTTAGCCTGTGGTCTCAGAAAAATGAGTAAAAGCAGAAAAAAGTTGATCCAGAATCATAAACATGGAAATTTGCAAGCAGCCGAAGTCGTTGAGTAACATGTTTGTGCAATCTTAAACCATGCACCCACCTGCTTGCTAATTACTGGACCTAAGTCTGCATCAGGTTCTGTTCCACCACTGACCTTTAGGGCTTTTGCACGTTCCAACAGCTTTTCTTCCCTGCAAGATAAAGTAGTAATACCCTGCCTCAAAAGTCTCAATGGTAACCTAAAACATAAAAGAAAATTATTGTAATACTAAGCAAGGTGAAATGTATTACCAAGGTTTTGAGTCCCCAACAAAGACCACCGTGCTTAATGCCATGCATCTTTGTCCTGCTGCACCAAAACCAGCTGCCACTAGAGCATTTATTGTGGAATCTATGTTTGCATCAGGCATGACGACGCCATGGTTTTTGGCTCCCATATTGGACTAAGGTATTTCAATGGTTAGTAGTCATGTCTTTAACCTCAATAAGTGAGAGGGGGTTGATAATATTGCACTAACCTGAACACGTTTTCCTTTAGCTGAAGCTCTAGCATATATATGCATACCAGCCTGGGATATGCCAAATGGTAAACTTGAGATACAAAATAGATGAGAGATCTATTGAACCAATTTCATTTGAAAGAAACCAGGATTTCATTCATTGATGTGTTAAACTTTAGCATACACTTAACCATCCACCCTGGCCTTTGTGATGTGTCAAAACCTTATTGATGGCGAATGGGTGAAAGCCAAAAGAGGCAGAGACAAATGGGAGAGACTTGACCACCCAAATATAAAACACAAAAACTAAGCATGAGACAACTACCAAAATATTAAGCTTAAAAGAAAATGTAAAACTCCATTAAGTGAATCTTTAAAGACAAAATATAGAGCATCTAGGGCGTGTTTGGGATGACGGAAAACATTTTTTAGAAAATAAGTCATTTCCTGGCTCCAAAAACCAAAAAATATTTTCCATTAAAAGGGGAAAGACAACTTTCGTTGCTCATGTTTTCTGATATTTCATTTGAAATTGTTTCTGAATTTTAGGGAGTAACAACACCTTTTTGGGTACAGATTCAACTTAAAACACCAAAATTAGAAAACAAAGATAGCTGCAGATCATTACTAGAAAAATGTATGCAGAGACAAGCTATGCTCAACTCAAGAACCAAACCAAAAACAATTAAAAAAGAAGAAGAAGAAGAAGAAGAAGAAGAAGAAGAAGAAGAAGAAGAAGAAGAAGAAGAAGAAGAAGAAGAATAAGAAGAAGAAGAAAGAAAACACCCACAAATAATTATAACCAGCTACTGATCCATCACTAGACAACATAACCAAACCAAGCTACAGAAATTAGAAGATCAAAACCATGCAAATTATAGATTCATTTGGTCTTGAGAACACTGTACTATATATTGTCCTGTATTTAACTACACATAAAGTACTTAAGAATTGTGGCTTAAAGAGTTAAAAAATAATGGTACTCACTTGATTTGAGCCAACAAATGATACGGCTCTGATATCATCATCATCACATATAGCATTCACAATTTCCTGCAAGACAGAGAGGTATCCTGAATATTACATACACCATTAAGACACAACTATATCTCACTACTAATACCAGTAAGCCGTGTTGTTAAAACGGTATGGACTGGATGGAATGTGGCCAAGAAAAATGCCTTCCTTGGAAGCATCAAATTATTTTTTATTGTAGGATAAAAGGCAGATTCATTACATAGTTTTACGCAATCTTAGGGTGTTGCTTAAAATATAGTAGGGTCAGACAGAAACTATACATATAGTGGACTAAAACAAGGAAGCAGAAAAAAAATATCACTAGCAGTTATAGGGAAAGACCTACATGAGTTCCATGAACAATATTTAGAACACCATCAGGCAAACCAGCTTCCATTGCCAACTCTGCCAACATCATGGAAGCCCCTGAAACCAAACGGTGAAACAAAAATAAGTCAAATTCAGAAGAGCATAAGTGATACTATTTTAGACAGGTCTATTATTATATAAATGACTCCAGCCAATTATTTTGGGTTCTCTTTTTATTTATTTATTATTTACTTTTGGGGGGGGGGGGGG
>MCJB01007803.1:130958-185607 GCA_002018475.1 Nicotiana obtusifolia | reverse complement strand
CCCTGTTGTTATGTGAAAATGAGACTGATTCCTCAAGCAAGTTAGAAGTCAAAGAGAAGGCAACCAAGTTCGAACAAACACTAAACAATAAAGAGATTTGATAAATACACTTGAAATGTATGGAAACTGCGAAAGGAGCAAAAAAAATAAGATAGGCCTACCCATAAGGGAATCATTGCCGGAAAGTTGAACGGACAAATCCCAGCACAAACACCCAGAGGTTCCCTTATGCTATAGGTATCAATTCCATTTGATACATTAGACATATACTCGCCCATCTGCAAAGTCGCCATTCCGCATGCATGCTCCACCACCTCTTCATAAAACAGAAAACAGAAATTCAAGTTCACCGTCATCATATAGAAGATGTTTCCCTATGCCTTAGTGAGTGAAGAACCAACCAAGACCACGGAATACATCGCCTTGTGCATCTTTCAATGTCTTTCCTTGTTCAGTAGTCACATTCAAGGCAAGCTTATCCTGGAACAAACATATGATAAATGACTTGAACAGAGATCACAAGCAAGAACTGCAGAAAGATACCGGAATAGAACAAAAACAAACCATGTTCTTCCTAATAAGCTCTTGGAATTTGAGCATGACCCGTTGCCTTGTGGTTATGGGTGTGTTCCTCCATGACGGGAATGCCTCCTTGGCTGCAGTAACTGCAGATTTGAACTCCTCATTTGTGGTTAAAGGTATCTGAGAAACCACCTCTTGTGTTGCCTATAACCAAAACTCAAGCAATCAAAAACTTCCCCTAACTGGAACCAAGAACATTCTGCACCCAACATATTAGCATTTCATGTAAACTTTGCAACTTTAATGCGATTCACTTACTGGGTTTATAACATCAATGAATTCTGATGATTTTGAATCAACAAAGCTGCCACCAATTAAATTTGGAACTCTCTGATAAACAAGACCAAGAAAGTTTTTAGCTCAAAACACTGCTTCATAAAAAACTTAGATAGACTAAAAGCTGCATCTCTGATTGAAACAAGCCATTGTATAAACAGAAAGTATTTGAACAAAGTATGATTACACTAAGGCTATTTTTCATATCTGAAAGGCAGAACCTTCAACATTAATTAAGCTTCAACTTGCTTAATTTCAGTCCATTTCATATTAATGGAAAAAATCAAGACTGGTTGATTAAGAAAAAAAGTACAACAAACTAAAACATGCGGTAAAGAGGTACTGACTGCAACTGAGAATTGATGATTAGAGAGAGCAAAAACCCTTGGAGTCAAAGACCTCACTTTCCTCACTGCAACAAATACAAGATTTATGGGTTATTATATCAATTAACAGACGTGATTAATATGGAAAATAATAAAAAGGGTATTCTATAAATTGGGGAAATCTTACTTCTGTGGACTGAAAACTGCATCATTGTTCCTCAGACTAACCGTGCTATATATTTGGTCCAAGAAAATGGTGTTTTGAAAGAGCAGAGAAGAGAAATGCTATTGCAATTTTCTAACTCTTTATCGATTACACAAACTATTTTAGAGATTATCCGATAGTTGATGATCGATGATGAAGATCATGGTTAGTGATAAGGAGTTAGGAAAATATTGCCACACTGCATTATAAAATGGAAATTTTGGTAATAAATAATTTATGCCCTTTTGGAAACTATCGAGTTTGGAGATCAACCACGTCACTTGTCATACTGTGTCGGGTATTCTTTCTTTAAAAAATTTAAGAATCCCTTTTTAAAATATGGAAAAGATTTTTAAAGGAGAAATGACCAATTATATTGGTGATATTGCATCGGACACCTTCGACTCTTTTTGCTTAACTATTTTCTTGATTGCAGCTCTGTAATTAGCTCTCTAAATTTATTCCAAAAACCAGTCATGATTGATGAAGTTCGGAATAGAGCACAAATTTTCAAGTTATATTGAATAATGATTAAAATAGAGAAGTGTTATAACATTGATATGGGATAGGAAGACATTCACCCAAAACGAAATGCAAGTTTTATAAGAATGTTGTGGGACTATCAATATTATATGTGAGTAAATGTTAGGTTTATAAGTCATAAATATCCACAAGATGAACATCGCAATGGAAATGTAGATGTTAAGTGAATGTGCTATTCAACGGGATAGGCAATATTGGGATGATAACGTCTAACGAAAACGTGCTAGTAGCATACATAAGGGGGACAGGGGCGTATGCAACATATATTTATCGGGTTCAACTGAACACAGTACTTTTGACGCGGAGTATAAATTTATATGTAAAAATCATTAAATTTACAATAAATAATGATATAAACCCATAACTTTAAAATACAGTGGGTTCAATGCTAAAAACTTCAAATATTGAACCCATACAATTAAAATCCTAGATCCGCACGAGGGATTTGATCTTGTCAATTTAGACCATCAAATGTACAATGGAAGCATATGTATAGACTATAGACAAGTCCAATTAGTGGCAGTAAAGATTAGTCACTAGTGGCACTTTACATTAAGTCTGGGTTTGACAAGAGGCTTTAAAGATTGTACAATAGTTAGTAGAATGAAAAAGATCCAAATAAATAAAATATTTTATTTTCTTAAGGGGAGTCTTAATTACCTTTTCTACTAAGGGGAAGGAAAAGAGAAAAGAAGAATTCATTCAACTGCTGTATGGGAAATTACCAAGAGTCTCAATAAACTACAAGCCTTGTTAGGTTCCTTTACTGTCTATTTGTCTAAGAAATGAATCTTATTATAGCACTGTGTATTGACATCTCGTCAGCCTACATTTTTCTTTCCACCGACTGGAGGCAGTATAACGGGATGTAGCCACATAAAAACGCAAAAGGATCATTCAACATTTCCAAAGACCTTTTAATTTTTTAATTAAAAAAACAGTACATGCTTACAAAATACTGCCATATTGATGCTAAACAATTTGTTAAAACTTCCACAACTTCGGAATTTTGGAGTCCTACATGCAATTTTCAGGTGAAAGACGTTCAGGTCATACTTCAATTAGCACCAACAGCACATAGCTCTCACATCAAATATCACACCGAAAAATGCACACGATTTTACCGTCAAATTCGTTGTTTCTAGCATTGGAAATTGTTCCTAGTCCTAATAAGTCTCGACTTTTAACACTTCCAAGCAACCAATCTTCACATATGATCCTCGTCACTTCTTGAACCAGATCCATCAGACAAAGAAGGAACCAACAGAAAATAGCTCAGCTAATCATTTCAAGAAAAAAAATCAAGAAAAAAAAACCTAAAATCAATCCTTTAGCAAACAAAACTATAACTATTATTCACATTTTTCTAGTTCCAATTGTAAATAATTGCTATTCAAAAGTTCAATGTCCAATGTGATCCATCAGATATTGGTATTGTTGGGGATATACCATTACCGCTTGGAATGTCCCCTGAATGTTCTCCCAGAGATTCACCATCACCACCTCCTGGGAAATCCTTTGGGTGTAAAGCCAGATGGACTCCATCTCCATTTGAGAAATCCCTTGAATGTAACGCCAGCGGTTCTGCACCACTCTGGTAATCAATAGATTGTAATCCCTCAGTTATTCCATCGCCACTTTGATAATCACCAGCGCCACTCTGATATTGAAAAGCTTGCAGTCCCTGAGATAATCCATCATCACTTTGGGGGTAGTTTGATGTTAAGAATGGCAATCCTCCTTCACTACTGGAGAACTCCTTCCATTGCTGAGTCACTGTCTTTATTTGGGTGTAAAATTGTACACCAGCTTTGCCTACATAGCCCACAGCTCCAATTAAGACAACTAAGATGCAGGACAAATTAGTAGATAATAGGAACAAAGGCATTTATTCCAAGTATGTTTACCATTGGCATTGATATCCCCAGCAAAAGACAACTCTGAGCATGTGAGAGAGAAGAGGGGCAGAGGAGCAGGAACAGCAGCATTTATGCAAACCTGACTCCATCAACATGCACAAAATTATCAAATTTTCTGACACCAATTTGGATGTACAAGTTTCTCTTTCCATTTACTATTGTTATTTTTTTTGTAGTGACAGTGTGTGGGTTAGTTTGTGAGCACCTTGATTACTACACTCCTTTGACTAGCACAGGTATCGGGTAACTCTTGTTTTTCATGGTTTTCACCCACTTTATTGATTGCTAGGCCACCCCTTTAGATGCCTCAGTTTCTCCATAATACAACTTACTTCAAATCTTTCCTAGTCGGACCTTTTTCGAAGTGTTAATAATTGTAGTTGTTAGTTGTTACTTCTTTCTGTGAGTGGACTAAATTGCCCCTCAGTTATTTATTTCGATAAGAATTAAACTTTTTCACTAATTGAGGCTATTTCTTCTCGTTATGTTACATAGCAAAGGTGGTACATAAAATATACTTTTTATACTCTTCACCTTTTAAAATTTAGTGTTCATTTTGTATCAGTTCTGAATTGAAAACTTTAATCAGAATGTATTTTCTCATATTCCTGAACTTCACATTCCTTATCCTTCATAAAGATGCAACCTGAATAAAATCTATCAAATATATTCACCTATTTCTACTCCCCTGTTGCAATATCTTACCTGCCTTGTTTCGATCTCAATCTGGAATTTCCTCGCAAGTGTCCCGGAGCCCGTGAAGATAGATGTTCCATTGCAATATTTTCTCCATAAAATCAGCATAAATGATAAGATAAAAATAAAACAGAAAACTTCACACAAAGATTTAATAAGGAAGTAATGGGAAATACTTATTTTGGTTCACTAAGTTAATGGCCTCATCTATGCTATTAGCCTGCAGTAAAAAGACCAAGAGATGAGAAAATTTCAGTAAATTCACAAGAAATGCAGCAAACGAACAGGGGTCTAGAACCTTAAAAACATATGACTAACCTGCATACAAAGAAGAACGGGACCTAGTATTTCCTCCTGCATACAAAAGGAACAATAGCACTTAGTAATACACTTTTTGCACGCGCATGAAAGTACTCAAGGAATTAGATCGAAAACTAGATACCTTGGCACATTCAATGTCTTCTGTGACATCTGATAATATTGTGGGACCAAAGAAGTTGCCCGACTCGTATTTGGAAACCTATTTGTCATCCATAAATGATTAAGACAGAGGAAAGCAGCTTTGGTACCTTTAAGTTGCAAAAAGGAACTCCATATAAGACCACATTCCTTCTCCTATCTCTAGGAGTTTCTCAACGAAAATGCAATCACTACCACGGAAACTGACATCCAAAAGAATATTCTAATGGTGAAAACTCTGCAACACTACCCTTTTTTCTAGCAGAAAAAAATGATCCAAGGAATCAAACTAATAGGTCTGGTCAATCTGGAAGAAAACGCAAACAAGAATCTAATAGATTAGCCATTTAAGGAAGTTATTGCTTTCAAGACATGAAACATGACCTCAATCAAAGAAATAAGATTATGAGAAATTGACCCTGCTATTCTTCTTTAGCCCTCTTACAAGTGGAGACAAGAAAGATGACTTTATTTGACCTCCTATTGCATTCAGTTTTATTTGTATGTCTTCAGAAGAAATATTGCAACTTAGATGCAAGTATAACTCATGAGGTAGCACTATCAGGACAATCCAGTATATTATACAACTACTACAATACCAGCTGTAAGAAAAGTTCAATATTTTCTTTCAATAAGGGTATCAAGTTCAATATTTTTCAATCAGCTCAGATCTCTTTCAACCTAGAGTCCCTTTTGTATTGGAGGTGGGAGGATATCTCCATCTCTGGAAGCATAAAAATTGATAAAACACAAAACAAAGTGGAAGTACCGCAATCTGTCTCCCATCAAGAACTAGTCTCGCGCCACTATCAACAATTGCTTGGATTAGCTTGGATATCCGTTCCCTGACCTATGGATGCCACACCATATAATCACGATAAATTAATCCAAGAAGGTGAACTTAAAGTAGCACTAAAATTCATCAAAGAACTGAAGCTACTTGACAAAAGATAACTGCATGGTAATTTTGCAGTACAAGCGCAAGTGCCTCCAGTAACCCAACTGCAAATCTCCTATCAGAGTAGAAACTAGGGTCAAAGTATGTACCTGTTTGCTGATTACTGGTCCAAGGGCTGCACCAGGTTCAGTTCCAGCATTTACTTTGAGTGCCTTTGCACGTTCTGCTAGTTTATCTTCCCTGTCAGTAATAATTAAGAAGCTCGGCATATAAATAAAGCTAACATCCACTAATCAAATAACTGAGAAGCAACAACAAATGAAATGCAATCTTGTAAAGCCTGAGCCCTGAGGTACAGATTGGAGTGGTAAAAAGTACAAGATTAACTTGAACTTGGAAAAGGATATATAAGTCCACCACTAAAATGTGAAAAATGGACAAATCATTTGTCTTGAACCTTAATGAACTTAAAACCCACCTTTTGTTTTTCTGGCCCATTTACCATCAGAAAAGGGAGAGTAAAACACCCTATAATCCAACTCCTCAAACTATTAGCAATGACTTCCTCTCCATGCGTTACAGACAATCAGGACATATTTAGCCTTAAATAAAAAGTTAAAGTTTGTCATTTTATACTGCTAATACAACAATATCCCAAATTTTAGGAGTTAGTTTCTTATTTTTGAGAAAATTTTCACTCTATCTTCCATATGTATCCTTCTTGTGCTTAGCTACTTACTACTTTGTTGAAAAGAATGTATTGGATTGATTAGAGTTAAAAGTTCTCGGCATCTTCTTTCACCATAAATTGAAGTGCTGCTATCTGTGAATAACCTACTATTTGCTAGTGAAACAACTCTATCAAAGAACTTTTGACTAGTAAAAACTCGCAATCAGTTCTTATAATTTAAGCAATGAATGGAGTTGTTAAATCTTTCTTTCACTTTATTAAGTCAGAAAAATTCCCATCACACTACCATTAGTCTTAAGATTCTTAAATTCATTACTTTAACTATGATTATCCATTTATCTGAAGTTCAAATTGCATCTAAGTTTGTCTGTTATAAAAGTGCTTTAACTTGAAATGTCGAAGAAAGATGAGCTTATATACCTATAAAATTTAAAGCATGTTAACTGTCACAATTTTGGATGCTTTTATCCTTCTCATGCATAGCATTCGATTTCTTGGACCATTTAGAGGGGGGAGGTGGAATTTCTTTTACGAGAAGAGAGTAATGGTAATCATGCATACATACCAGAAAAATGAAATTCTATTGACTATCATTTTGACATCAAGAATGATTATAAGCATACAGGTGTACTCCACATAGTACATTCTTGGTACTGATTTTAATACAATATACTTTATCTGATCAAAACAAGAATATGATAAGCATACAGTTGACCTTCAAGTAAACTGGAAATTCTTGCCGCAGCAACTAACAAGAGAGAAGCTGGAGTAAGCAAAAAGCAGAAAAGAGACTTGATCAAATGAAAAACTGGAGAATTAATATGAGTACCATGAATTTGAGCCTCCAACAAAAACCCAACATTGATTGTTGTGCAGCGTTGGCCTGCTGCACCGAAACCAGCAGCAACTAGAGCATTCAAAGTAGCTTCAACATTTGCATCAGGCATGACAATAGCAAAATTCTTGGCTCCCGCATTGGCCTGAGGAGAACAGTTATAACAGCAAGTTGGCAACATAGGATTATGTTACATGGACTCATTTACTGGTACGTTTGAATATGGTATGTACAAGTATCCAAAACGTGTGTGTGCAGTTTTTTCTTTTTCCGGATGTCCAGTATATTTTAAAGATCCACATAGAGTAAGCGGCTCATTAGAGACAGAAACTCTCTTTTCTCTCTAGACTTTGCCAGCCAAATCAAGTCCTAGGCAATACCCCAGTGATCACAGAAACTTCTATAGAAAATCTGGAGCGATCTGATCATGCTGACTGCTGAGTAATGTAAGCTTAGTATATCATGAAGAGAAAGATATATGTCACATTGCTTACTAGATTGAATGACATGAAACTGGTGAGATCCTACAGAGAAGTAGCTACCTGCCCTATTCCTAGAAAGGATTCTAGCCAGAAAGGGAGGCTTTTTTCAAGGTGTCAAGGGAAAAGACAGCAGACTGAAGTTTCGAGAAACCTGTCTAGGTAGATGTTTCAATGCAGAGTAGATTCCATTATATGATTCAACTAGGATCCATCGGAGAAATTGTAGAGGGCTGCTCAGTGTTAGTGAGTGACTGCAGGCTTGAAAGTGTCGAGCCTGCATAGAGATGGACGGCAGACTAATTCTTGCTATTGTACCACTGGGCTTCCAGCTCTAGGTGCACTGATCGGGAGAAAATGAGTGGAATCTTTGCGTCGAGCTTGATTGGTATCCCCATCTCTCTCTAGTGTGTAGACTTGTACAGGCAGACAGGTGACTTGTGTGGAGATTATGCCTGAAGAGGGAGAGAGAGAGAGAGAGAGAGAGAGAGAGAGAGAGACAAAAGCAATGTTCTGATCATGTTATTGTCGAAGATGGAAGCTTCTGTTACAAAATTTGGATTTTGTTGTTGGAGCTGGAGATAGTATTTGATTCCAAAACGTAGCACCACCAGAAAGTTGAAGAAGATGATGAAAGAGATGGAAAGGAAAAGCAGTATTGGAGGACTTCTCCTTTTTGCATTTTTTTGGATTTTGTGGAGGGAAAGAAACAGGAAGCTTTTGAACGAATAAAGAGTCCACTATAGAGGGTCAAGAGTTTTCTTTTACTTCTTTTATACTTAGGTGTAAAATGAAATTTGTGTAGAGAGTTGGTTAGACTTTTGGGGAGACTTGATATATACACTACCATCCCACAAACAGGGGAAGCTTAAAGAGTAGGGTGAGCGAAGCCACTCAAAACACTTCTGTAAAGATCACACCATCTGGGTGTAGTGTAAGTAAGTTCTTCTGATTCATCAAATTAAAAGAAAAAAGGAATCGGCATAAGTACCCACAGCCATAACAAGCAAGAGTAGCCACATTTACCTTGACACATTTACTGTTGTTCACCAATGATCTGCCATGCATATACAGTTGAGCCTTGATTATGATAAGAATATGTTAGTTACAGGATAAAGAAGATGCAAATTGCCAGGCTTAAATAAGTGGAACGTAATCAAGAGGGGAAGGGCATGAAGATTGTAGAGTTTCACAGTTAATAGCAGCCTATAGCTGGAATCCTACCACTTACCACTATAAGTAAAATATTGTCTTTCATGCAACAGGTAGGATTGAAAAATCGAACCCACAGACTTGCTTTTGCCTAGTTTCTTCCATATCTTCCCACCATACTTGGTGTTGCAGTCCCTTCAGTTTTTTTCCTTTTTTGATATGGGTTCTTTCATTTCTTTTATCTTTGTTCATTCTTGGTTTAAATTGTGCAAATCACCTTTAAAATAAGATCCTGCAGCTTTTCAGTTCTTTCTGTTTTCCTTTCAGTTAGGGATGGAAGGAGTATCAAAGTATGATCTGTAGCTACATATGCTTATGGTTGGTTACCTTTAGGGGTCGTTTTGTAGGCCGTATTAAGCAAAATAATCCCCGTATAAAAATTTAATCCGTCCAATACCATGTTTGGTTGGTCAATTCAATTTACTCCTACCTAATACATGGATTAGTTATACCTCATATGAGGGATTAACTAATACTAAGGAAAGAAAGGGATTACTCTAATCCCTGGATTAGCTATACATGGATAAGACTTAAAATTACTAAATCCAGACTTATACATTGCATAATTAATTTTTAATACAATGAACCAAACACTTGATAAAAAATAATCCCAGCACTACAATCCCTGCATTACTAATCCCTGCATTACTTGTGTTCGTACCAAACGACCCCTTAGTGACTAAATTTTTTCTAGCAAACATTTTAATTGATTACTCCCTTCCAAACTTTCTCAGCTTATCCTCTTTTTGTTTTACTACAGGCACAATTAGAGTGAAGAAAAGGAACTAACTATGCAAGGGTCAAAGATCCAAAGAATGAAGCAATACATCCATACACCATTACCTTGAGGATTTTTTAAACCTCAAAGAACGTACAAAAAGATGCAACATTTTCAGACTATTAAAGGTGGTTATGCGAGGATCAAACTTACAGCATCAGAACCAACAAAAGACACAACTTCAATATCGTCATCATCACAGATGGCATTGACAATGTCCTGCACCAATAAAGTATCATGTTAATCAAAAACATGGTGCCAAGAATAAGTTCTATCACAATGGAAGATAGCTAACATTTTTATATAGAGGTCAAATACAGCTTCCAAAATTTAAAGGAACTGGTTTGTCAGCAAATCAAACAATTCAAGGCATGCAACCCAAGTGCGAGACCTAGTCCAAATTAACAATCAGATACGTGTTCTTGTCCTCAAATTAAGGAAGTTCATGAGCCACCAGTGATTGTTAATCATGGAAATTGGAGCTTACATTGGTGCCATGAACGATATTTAAGACACCATTAGGCAAACCAGCTTCCAATACTAATTCTGCTAGTATCATGCAAGCTCCTGAAAGAAAAGATGCTACAATCATAAGAACCGCATACATTAATCAGAACCTTCTCTAAGGTACATATCCAGATATACAGAAAGAGGAACAACTAAACAATTCTACAGATACAAGCATTGAGGAGAGGATGAAATATTAGACCCTCTCTTTCACAAAAATGACATACGTCGCATTGCTTGTATTCCAAAAGTTAGTCCTCTTTCCTTAACTCTTACTCCCGCTCTTCCATTTAACTTGGCAATTCTTTTGTTATTCTGTAGCAAAAAGAAAGACACCTTTCAAATTTTGAAAACAGTTTATCTTTAAACCTCCCCTTTTACCCTTAGTGGCATGCTTCTATAGTCACAAAAAAGTAATGTCATGTTTAAGACCACAAGTTCCAAAAGTCTTTCTTTGCTTCTTAAACTCCGTGTCTAGTCAAACACTGTCGTACAAATTGAACGGAGAGAGTATATTTTTAAACACCAAAATTAATCTACAGGAGGAAAACATAATGTAAAATCTCTTAAACTATATCTGTTGAGACTACATTTTGAAAATTAACCTGGCTAATTATAGTCTATCAGATATTTTGCTCCTAATCTCTTTTGAGTATGTATGACAGAAAGAATGCTATTAACAAGACCCTAATTTTCTCTTTTAACTAACGATTTCAAAATGAAAAAGGGAAGAGAGGCATCAAGACCTTTTCCGAGCATTTAAATGGAAGAATTACGGGAAGAAACTAAGAAGTTCTCCGTTGCTCTATTAGCCCAAATATTCATATTATACTGGTAAAGGGGTAAACTACATGCGGTATTATCCACTCCCTCCGCCATGCGGCACAGTTTAAGATTTGAGGCCACGAAGGTTCAATTTGTACATAACTATGTCTATTATACCCATTTAGAAAATAAAACTGGAAAAGTTAACTATATGAATATTTCAGCTTGATTCTCAGAAATTCTAACATATAGTTTTTGAACATAGCTAAAATGTAAGTTTGTCTTCAGAGTGACATAGTGCAACAAAAATAGGACATAAAGTAAAATATTTGACAAGACATGCAGTATAAATAATCAATGCATCTTCAAATTCCCTCTTTAAGAATGTCTATATGTTCCCTTGATGCAGTGAGGTCAAATACATTGATATGGGAAGGATACTATGAGTAGTTTCAAAATTTGAATTATGGTTGTATCCTACATTGGGTGTCTACATATCATATTCTCAATTGATACGCTTAAAGAAGAATTTTATTTGCAATTTAAATGATCAGTACAGTTGGCACTGAATCTTCACGAAGTTATGGAAATACTAGTCATTACAGCATCTGTACAGCTTCATTTATGGATGAGAAGAAATCAAATGACACATTCTAAGCAGTCAATAACCATACTAGTTTCTTCTGATAAGATGATCACCATAATAAAGCCACAACTCAATCGATTGAAATGGATTGCTTTTATGTAACTACAGTAAAACTAACCTCCTTCAGAGCTATTCAGCCTTAAATTTTTATCTAAACCATAACCAATTACCTGGAGCTTTCTCAGATGGCTTTAGAATATATGTATTGCCGCATGAAATCGCAACAGGGAACATCTGCAAAAGAACACACCATCAAAGCCATCAATTAGTTAAAATATTGGATTACCACAACTTGCCAACCCTGAAAATTCAGAGGGAAGAAATAAATTAACTGGTATGAAAACAGAATTTGGCCGTTAAGCCCAAGCTTCTTTTGGACAAAACCTCCGCTAGACTTCTCTAAGGGCTAATTGATGATAAACAAATCAGGGCTCCTAACATCTTCAATAATCAAATCCAAAGAATCATCCAGGAGACATAGTGGATCCCAAGGATATGACATAGAAGCAGCTGTAGTGAGGCTTACCCACAATGGAATCATAGCAGGGAAGGTGAATGGGCATATTCCTGCACAAACTCCAAGAGGCTCTCTGATAATAAAAGTATCGATTCCATTTGACATGTTTGAAACAAACTCCCCTGTCTGCAGTGCTGCCCCACCACAAGCACACTCCACTATTTCTGGAAAAGCAAGTCCATACCACTTTAACTGGCGACGGACAGCAGTGCATAAAAAGCACTAGCTCTCGCAGATCAGCTAGGCAAAAAATAATACATAACTTGCACCAGAAGGATTTCAAAGTTGTCCTCTCAAATTGGGAAGACAATGAAAGTTGTTCCCTCAAAATCTTAATTATTAGGAGATAAAAATGGCTACATGTTAGCTTAAGACTCATGAACAACAAACATCCTCGCAAGAAAATGTAAAAGGGAGGCCTTTTAAAGTGTGATTTTTCAGAATGCTACTTTATAATAAGAAAACATATTAAATTCATTTAGATAGCAAGAATTCAAATTCAAAAGGAATCGATATGAGCAAGTCCCCCTTTCATTTAATCATGAATAACGCAAAGGAAAATGTTATAAGGTACTCACCTAGCCCACGTTGCACTTCGCTGTATGCATCCTTCAAAGTCTTACCCTGCTCAGTAGCTATGGCGAAAGCAAGCTTATCCTGCATGATAATTGTGAACAGTTCTATAAGCAAGCCCTAATATGTATAACATATAAGAATGGTCGAAATCCCAAGATACGGACAATATCTCTCCGCATAAGTTCTTGAAGCTTGAACATGATCCGCTGACGGGTTGTAACTGGCGTGTGCCGCCACAATGGGAAAGCTCTTTTTGCTGCAAACACAGCAGCCTTAAGTTCTTCACCCGTACTTAAAGGAACTTGTGAGACCACTTGTTGTGTTGCCTGTCATTAGATTTCAGTCAAAAAAAGCAAGCTAAAAGGAATTCCACCGAAAAAAAGTTTAGTCCATATTTGTGCAGCTGCACTTACAGGGTTTAGTACGTCAAAGGATGCAGATGACTGCGAGTCAACAAATCTACCACCAATAAGATTAGGGTTCCTCTGCAAGAAAAGTTTGGACAAAGAAACATCCATAAAACTCAAAGATTGGAACACTTATCATGCCTACATCCCAAAGATACAAGAGAAGGATTACGCACCAACTTTCAGACCCCATGAACCAATAAGAAATTAGGATATGGAAGGAGGGATATTGAGAAGTGCAAAGCAAAAATCCCTGTAAACTAAAAGAAAAACTTCTTGTTCCTTAGTAGAAAGTAATATTAGCTCATGCCTCATGCTATCCCTTATCAAATGAAGAATCATATGTGGTATCAAAAGCAGTCTCCTGGAGTGATTAAGCAGTATCATATATTTGACACAATCAAGATAGAACCAGAGAGCTCATCCTTTAATTTCTCACCAAAACTACTTATTAGACATTTCTTCTAGCTTTACACATAAGTCGATTCAAATTTTCAAACTGTTTAAAAGAAACCTGTTACGGTATAACTATTGGGTGTAATTTAAGAAAGGTAGATGACCTGAACCCCAAACTGAAATTGCCTTACATGTTAGATGAGATAATTATTTCCCTATCAAAGCTAATGCACTAGACAGCAACTAGCAAAAGCGAGTGACTAGGGATGACTTCACTCTTTCGTGCTTTACCTTGGTTAAAAGGAAATTGGAAGTTCAAAATGTTTCTTCTCGAGGGATATACTAATTATCTTACTAGAATAAATTTCAAAAAACCATCGCTCTCTTGAGAATAAGGAGAGGAAAAGAAAAGAAAAATAAGAGCAAGAAAAGGCAGTTGCTTTTGGAATATGGTTGATTAGATTCAAGTAACCTTACCGGAGGATAGCGTTTCCTCCAAGAAGGCTCAGTAGTCATTGCGGGCTGATTGTTCCCTTCTACAGATGTACAAGGCCTCACTGTTTTGAATCTCCTCACTAAAATAACACCTTATGATAATTCAAGATGTGAAAATAACAAAGTCATAATATACCAGTAGTTATATCAGATTTCAACTGAAGGGGGTAGAAGTCTCTTAAAGCAACCTGCTAAAATTTATGTAACTCAGGCAAAAACTCTTTAGCCATCAGTAATATTTTATGCATCAAAAGCAGTCCCACTCAATGGCAGCAAAATGAAAGTGATACTAGCACATAGAATTCACATGGAATCACTTAAGATGTGCAAAACATTTTTTTTATCAAGTAGATAAAATTTTAATACATGCTTAGTATCCAAGTTGACACAGCCTGACAAAGTTGATACTCAAGCAAACAGTAACCCGTTGACCCAGGAATTTTATGCACAATAAATCTCATTTCTTTTTTATTTTTATTTTTTATATTAACTTCTTTTATTTTGCGTCTATAGTACTGTGCCATTATTACTGCTTAGTGTTATTGCTTTTCTCTCTATTTCTTGGTTATTGTGTTACTGGTGTTATCTTTTCTGTTTTCCTTTTGCTATTACCGCTGCATAGTCTCGTTCCATCTTCTTGTGCCGAGGGTCTATCAAAAACAGCCTCTCTACTTGTGGCAAGGTCTGCATACACACTACCCTCCCCATACTCCACTTGTGGGATTTCCTGGATTGTTGTTGTTGTTGTTGTTGTTGTTGTAAGCTCATATCTTTTTATGATTATGCTTGTTAGATAGTTATGTGTAAATAGTCCTAGTCACATATGTAGTAGGAGTAGGATATGTCCTAGTCCCATATATAGTAGGAGTAGAATATGTATTATATATAGGGCTCATTGTATCATTATAATAATAGATTTTTCTCCCATGCATTCTCACATGGTATCAGAGCTTCAGTGAGAAAACTATTGTTGTGCGTCATTCCAGCGACATCCGGGAAGAAAGATCTCATCGTCGTGCAATTTTCCAGCAACTTCGTCTTGTTCCTAGGGTTCATCACTGCTACTGTGATACAATGCATAAACTAGTACCACCATCAGATCCAAAACACTTATGCGACCAAACCTCAGAAATTCCAGTCCCATCGGAACAGAAAAGTCAGTCACCGGAAGTGTTATCTCCTCATCGGTAAGTGTTGAGTGAAAACCAACAAAACTATCTTGTTCGAAAAAGTCAGACGACAAAACCCTAGACAATCGCTCCTGCAGAAAGCCGCTCGCGCGCCTGCACGCGCTGTCAGAACTAGGGTTCCGGCGAGCTACAGTAACTTTTCCGGTGTGTGTGAGCCATTCCGGCTACTTTTTGACAAAACCTCTTAGGACAACTTACTCGTTCAGTGATTCCGAGCCTACCCACATAAATTACATCAAATTCTGACAACTTTTATTTTTTCGAGCGTGAACAGTGCACTTTTTCTTGTGTGAACAATGATTTCCCGGCGTAAACAGTAATTTCCAGAAAAGTTTTTGTTTTTCTAGTGGTGTTTTAGAATCTATTTTATAGTGGGGAATTCGACTTGGTCTAACTATTTTCAAATATTTTCGACAACCTTTCGGCCAACTTCTGTTTATCAACAACCACCTTGTTTTGTTGCTCAGGGGGGTCTAGCGACCTTGTATGTCGAATGATCAGCTTGCAGATATTTTCACCAAGTCCCTCACTGGTCCTCGTATTAGTTACATATGTAACAAGCTCGGTACATATGATTTGTATGCACTGGCTTGAGGGGGAGTGTTAGATAGTTATGTGTAAATAGTCCTAGTCTCATATGTAGTAGGAGTAGAATATGTCCTAGTTCCATATGTAGTAGGATTAGAATGTCTTATATATAAGGCTCATCGTATCATTATTAATAATAGATTTTTCTCCCGTGCATTCTCACAATGCTCATTCTAGTTGCTATGTTTTTTGAGCTCATTACACAATATGCAATGGCTATACCATATATACCACCCAGCATTACCCTCTACTGATCCAAGAAAAGATTCATAAGATGTATCACAAGCTCATTTTTCGTAACGAAGAAAAATAAATCACAAGTGAATTTGGTATTACGGAACTAGTACACTAAGGTCTGACATTTAATATTTGTCAATAACTAATAAGAAAATGAGTTTCACATCTGTGAAATAAAATTAGAAAAATATAAGAAAACTATTGGCAAAAAGGAAATTCAGGGAGCTGATGTGACAAAATTTGAACATCAATAATCTTATGGCTCTAACAGGAATCTAATACTGATAGCATGCCACACACATGTCTGGAAAATTATTCCATGCCTGGAATACATTTAAGAATCTTCAATTTGCAGGCTCAGTTGGTTAACACTCATTCCCATAGGAAAACACCTCTTCATCTTAAGGCAGCTGTAAGGTAGGTTCTAAATCACATTGTAGGGCCCCAAACGTACATGGTCAACCAAATATTCGAGGTATCTCCTTTCAACCTTTCATTTTTGCATAAAAGAAGCTGACAGTCAGTTGAATTAGTTAAACGAGGAGGCAGGTGAAAAAAATTAGATAAACATGTGACGGTCTACATTGACAAGCAAAATAATTGGATTACAAGCATTTCAATTGAAAGGCAGCTCCCCATCTCAATGCAGCTGCAAGGTGGGTTGTAAATTATATGGTACGGATCCCAAAGCACATTGCTAACCAAAAGTTTGAAGTATCTCCCTTTCTACCTTTCAGTCTTTCATAAAAGAAGCTGACAGCTTAGTTGAATAAGTTATATGAGATGGGGACAGGTGTGCTAAATTAGATAAACTGGCAATGAGCTACCATAGCCTAGCAGCTGATTTTGTAATTTTATTTTATTTTTTTGCATGGAGGGGTCTACTGTAGGTGGCCAAGCACCATAATGTCAGCCTTCTGGTGTCAGTCTCAAACCCTCATGGGGAAAAAATTGTTTCTACTGCGACATGTCAAGAAGTTACATTACAAGAAGTCATAATTAGTTAAATTCTACAGCCTCTTGACATTTCTTGGAGAAGAACTTAAGCCTTCACCACAAACTTCAGCATTTTGCCACAAGCCATGGACCAGTACAGCACGTGCTCATTCAGGAGAACATGAAAAGGTAAGACAACGGTAAAAGTCTAGCAGAACACTTCTTCCTTGAAATTATTGTGATTTTGATGTCCCGAGTAAATGATGAGAAACGTTATATATTAAGGTAAGGATTTAACAAGAAAAGAGCAATGACCTATAATAACATCAAAACCAAATAAGCATCCCAATAGTAATAACCAATATTAGAACGAGAGTATAAGAGATAAACAAAGTAAGCACTAGCGGATAAGGAT
The DNA here is from genome assembly GCA_002018475.1 of Nicotiana obtusifolia. Classification (NCBI taxonomy): domain Eukaryota; kingdom Viridiplantae; phylum Streptophyta; class Magnoliopsida; order Solanales; family Solanaceae; genus Nicotiana; species Nicotiana obtusifolia. The sequence continues at coordinate 168,033 of MCJB01007803.1, read as the reverse complement.
GGTAAAGAAGGCTCAACCGTTAAGATTTCCATGCCGTAGCTTAGCTTTAACGTTGTAAACATGCTTTGGTGTCGACAAAAGATCTGGATTGGTCTGCCTAAGCCTCTTTAGAATCTGACGTGGCTTTAAACCAGCATCTGTCATCTCTTTAATTAGCACTACTTCTTTCTCTGAAAAACGTCGAGCAGAGGGATGCTCTGAGATGTCCTTTAAGGCTTCATGATTGTGTGATCCATCTTTTACCGTAAGAACCCACAAGCCATCTTCCTTCTTACCCACAAGCTCAAAAGGACAATTTGTTAACCGAGATCCCATCTTCCTTTTTCGCGAATGTCCACAGGATGTCTCATCGACAGGCTTACGCCTATTCCGGTAAACACCTCCTCGGTCACAGCCAAGTACTACCACTTTGTCTTTCTTAGACTGTTTGATCGTGACAACATATCCCTGGGATAGTGCAAACTCCCCAACATGTTGAATGAGTTCTTCACGATCAATAAAACTCCCTGGTGGAGGTGGTAACATATCTGGAGTTTCATTTGGATCCGTGTAAGTATTTTCCATGATTGATATTTAACAGTAATACACCTGCACGTGCAATAAGAAAAATACAGTAAGTAGCACCACAAACTAATAATATTGACCAAAAACTCAAACAGGTACAATTTCACAGCTACATAAAGATGCAGACAAGGTTTATCAAATTGTTTGGTACAGTATGTGCTCTCAAGTCTTATACCAACCTTCCAGATAAATAGTAAAGAAAGCGATTAAGAAAAGAAACATAAAGTACTCATTTCCAATGATTCTATTAGAAACAAATTTCCAGTTGACTTAGAGGGGGAAATAATATAAACACAACCACCAAAGTTTTGATGGAAACACGTTTAGAAAATGTTGAAGCATTTAAGTGTGACATACTTCTAGGTTTCAGAACAATGGATCAGAAGTATGGTAAAAAAGAGAAGATCAACATACAGGTCAATTTACAACTAACAATACAAGGCCCCCTCTTTTTTCCTTTCTTTACAATTAAATTTAGTTCAACTAGATGCAAGGTGATAACTCCACCTATATGAGCTTTTCAAAGCATAACTGGTCTTAGACCCGGACAAGGAAGAAGGTTCCAGTAGGTTCCGCCATCATAAAGTAGTTTTAAGTATGAATCCTCTGAATACCTAATAGTGTGAAATGTATAGATGCTATAAAAAAGGTTACAAGGATACATATGCTACATATAGCCTCACCATCGACCTGAATTCTCTCCAATGATACAGAGACCATGCCAAGCTGAAACTTTTACTTTCAAATCAATTTATTTTTCGGTATATATACCTTGACCATCATTCAGATGACTATGGTTACCTTTACCATTAACCTATGGTTACCTTTATCATTAACCTGATGATTTCAAATCAACAGTAACAGTCATCAAAAGACCAAAGCAAAAAGTGAGAAAATGAACACAGAAGCTGACTTGATAAAAGGATATATTAAGGGGCAACAAGCAAAGGGGAAGAGAGACAGAACCAAGAGACTCACCACATGATCTGCTACACAATGTCCCTCGTGGATGGCCATGCTTTAGACTAGTGATATTTCTAACAACTGCAGAAAACATGGAACAGTTTGGCATCAGATAGAGAAATTGAAGAAGCAATACATCAGTAAAAGAGAGAATATGAGCATGCATACAAGTGCACTACGTAGATAGATACTGACAACCATACAGACAGATATTATGTGAGAGAGATACAAAGCAAACTTAATTGCTCACATATTAAATAAGAAGGAGGTCCAAAGCTAGTATCCACCACCACCTTGAACATGGTGGGGATGCATAGTTGGACATATAGGAGGGAGGGAGGAAGAGTGGAAGGAGTGATGTATAGTTGGACATACAGGACGGAGGGAGAAAGAGGAGAAGTAGAGCACGGGATGTTGCGCGGCTAGCACTCAAGTGGGTACTCTGGAGAAAAAAGAATAGGAGAGCTTTGGGAGAGGGGAATAAACTTTGTACAGTTTAAGGCTTGTCTTTAATTTTTTTGTTTAACTTTTGGGGCATCCACAAAGTTCCTGAGGGCATAGATGATTGGCTGTCTATTGTTTTGATTGGGTGTCTGTTGCAGAGAACTATATCTTTGTGTAGGCTTTCTACTCTTTGGCATATACGGTGATTTTTCCACCAGAAAATCAATAAACATTTCTCTCATCAAAAAGTGGAACCAAGTAAAAGGAAATGTTCTAAAGACTTGTCAAAAGGATAAAATGTACTCTGACTTGGGAAACGTGCCACTACTTTTCTCTCTCTGTAAACACTTTTTCCGGCGAGTCCTTCCCCGGGAACATTTCTTAGTATGGGGGATAAGCTTCTCTTTGTTTCTGAGGACAAATCTTTCGAGATAGCAGATATTAGCACTAATTCTTTCAGATGGTTTACGAATACAGAGCCCAGCAGGCGTTTTGCAAGCAGAAATAAAGTAGACGAGGGACAATCTGAGGTAGGTCTTTGAAAATCTTAAACAAGCTTCCAGGGGTACAGGGGATCTTTACAGAAAATGGAGGAGGAAACAACAAGCTTATTTATTCAGAATTTATCAAAATTACAACATCTATAGGAGATTTGTGAGAATCGAGACTTGGTTGGGCCATGAGAAGTCGGCAGTGATAATACCAGAAACGAGCTACAACTTTGGATGGATTGACATTGCTTAGAAGATCCTAAGTTTTCTGGGAACCAAAAAGCCCATTGTCATAAATCCTCCGTTGCCACAACTGAAATCCTACTTTGATGCAGCAAAAGTTCAAAGCTGTCCAGAAACTTCAACAGATCCAACGCTCAAAGCAGAAGATAGTCCTCATCCACTAAGCAGATGTCTCATCGGTGTTTTCAATTATCCATTCAACCGAAGCCCAAATCCAGAGGTGATACAGAAATGGTTTACAAACAGGTGGAAAGTTACTGTTGGCCTGAAGGTCACTCCTTTGGCCTATAATCGTTTCCTATTCGAGTTTCCGTCGAGGCAAGAGACCACTCGAATCATAGCTGGTGATTGGTTTTGGAACGGCAGACATCTCTCTCTATCTTGGAGGTCACCGGTGACCGGAACTGAAATTTCAGCACCTGAGAGCACAAATGGATTAGGGCTTTTGGCATCCCATTGCATGCCTGGTCCTCAGATACCTTCCGATTGATTGGCGACTTCTGTGGGGGATTTATAGGAATTGATGAAGACACAAAAAATAGAACACATCTATTCTGGGCTCGGATATGCGTAGTTCGTAAAGGGAAGATTACTCCTGGAAAAATAGAGTTGCTGGTTGGGGATTTGAAGTTTGAATTAGCCATTCTTGAAGATTTTAAGGCAACTATTTCTACACCCGCTACGGTCACCAGAAAAGGGGAAGGGTTAGAGAAGACATCTGTTAACGCCTCAGCAAGCCAAGCAAGGGCCCCTCTTGACGATTCTGACACTTGCCACGTGGGAGGTAACTTTAATTTGAATCTAGCCCCAAATAATTTAACAAAGCAGGCCGACCCGACCCACAATCGAGCAAAAGCTAAAAATAAAGTAGCTAGGGTCCCAAGGGTTCAGAAGCTGGATTGGGCTTATTATCAAAAAGGCCCAAAGAAGAAAGACCATAAGAGGGGAAAAAGTATTTGAAAGGCTACTGGGCCTCCAAAACCTGCAACCACAGTTGAAGAGAAGGCCTCAAGTTCCATAATTAATCCTTCTTTACTAGAAGCTCCAGCCTTATCACCGACCCAACAGGTGCTTTTCACATAAATTTCACAGCAACCCATCTCAGACGCAGACGATGAAACTAATAATTCTATGGCCATAGACAATTTCCTTCGTCGTCTCAATTCAACCGGAGCCATGGCCACTAAGTAGTTTTGATGCCGATTAATCTCAAAGTGACACACTCTCTCTTCCCTGGTTCGAAGAAGGTTCGAGTAGCTATCAGCAAATTCAAGATCCGATGGTGATAGAAACTTCTAGATGGTCGAAAACAGTGATGTTCAAGGCATGCAAAGCTTTTGGAGTTAATGTAGCTAGGTTCGAACACGAAATTCTGGATTTGATCCTACGCATGGAGCATAAGAGACAGGCACAACAGAGCCAACAAAAATTGAATTGAAAAGCGATTCAGCAAGAAAGTCTAGGAAGCAAAGGGAAATAGAGCTGGAAAGACTAAAATGTGGGCTAAATTACGATGGAGTGTCAAAGGGTGATCGGGGCAGGTTCCACAAAGCACTGTCTGAATGAAAATAAAAGTTATCAGCTGGAATGTACGGGGTCTGAATGAAGCTGAGAAGAGAAGTTCAGTGAAGTCATTGATGGGTAAGTGGAAGCCAGTTATTCTCTATCTGCAAGAAACAAAAATTGTAGACTGGTCTTCTTTTATGATTCAACAAATGTGGGGTAATCAATGGGCAGGTTGGGCAGAACTTAAAGCATGTGGTACAAGAAGTGGGATTATAATCTTATGGGATAAGACTCTGGAATTGTGTTGATATTCAACAGGGTTTATACACTATCTCGTGTATGTTTGAAAATATTCTTGAAGAATTTAGATGGTGTTACACATGAGTGTATGGACCCCATACTAATTCAGAAAGGGAGGTACTATGGCTTGAACTTGCAGCTATCAGAGGTATCTGGGATGAGCAGTAGGTTATCGGTGGTGACTTTAACATATGTAGATTCGAAAGTGAGAGGTATAATTGCATCAAGAGATCAAGAGCTATGAAGAGCTTCTCAGACTTTATACAAGACCTGAGTCTTATTGACCTTCCTCTTCAGGGTGCTTTTTACACCTGGTCCAGGGGTGAAGATTCTATCCAAGCTTCCAGAATTGACAGGTTTTTGTTCTCATCTGAATGGAATGACACCTTCAAGGATATAAAACAAATTGCTCTCCTTAAAGCAACCTCAGATACCAGACCAATACTCTTGGAAAATGGAAATTGGGAAGTCAGCTCTTCCTACTTCAAATTCACAAAAATATGTGGTTGCAAGAGGTAGGATTCTTGGATAAAATCAACGAGTGGTGGCAAAATTACTCAATTGGGGGCACTCCAGATTTCGTCTTGGCGCAGAAACTGAGATGTCTTAAAAAAGACATCACTGACTGGAATAGAGAAACTTATGGCAAGTTAGAAACCAGGAAGAGTAAAGCCTTGGATGAGCTTATGGCAATCGAGCAGGCCTTTGAAAACAGACTCACAACCCAAGCAGAGAAAGAGAAGATATTGTCCTTAAAAATGGCAGAAGCTGAGGAAGTGTCTTGGAGGCAAAAGTGTAGATGTCTCTGGCTTAGAACACGAAATATTTCCATAGGGTCGCTAACTCGTGTAGGAGGAACAACCATATCAATAAATTGATGGTGGGGGGTGAGATCATTGAAGATAAAGATAAGCTCAAAAGTGAAATTCTTGATTTTTACCAGAACCTTTACACTGAGAAGGAGCAATGGAGGCCAATTGCTACCTTTGAAGATCTATCATGCATATCTGTGGAAGAGAAAGAATGGTTAGAGAGAGCTTTTGAAGAAGAGGAAATTTTTGCAAGAATAAACTCTTGTGCCCCTGATAAAGCCCCAGGTCCAGATGGTTACACCATGGCTTTTAATCAAAAGGCTTGGGAATTCATCAAAAATGATGTCATAGGAGCTTTGAACCACTTTCACCAACATTGATATATGGTCAGGTCTAGTAATGCTTCTTTTAGTGCCCTTGTTCCCAAAAAAAGGGGTGCCATTGAACTCAAAGACTATAGACCTATAAGCCTCATTGGCAGAGTTTACAAAATTGTTGCCAAATGCCTTGCTGGAAGACTTAAAACAGTCATTGGAAAGCTGATTTCCGGGCAGCAGAATGCCTTCATTAAGTCCAGGCAAATCACAGATGTTGTTTTGATAGCTAATGAAGCTTCAGATTGGAAGGCTCAAAACTTGGGAGCCAGGCATTTTATGCAAACTGGATATTGAAAAAGCTTTTGATCAAGTTAACTGGTCCTATCTATTACACATGTTGAGGAAAGTGGGTTTTGGAGACAGGTGGATTAAATGGATTAAGTACAGCATGACCACACTGAAATACTCAGTTCTGGTTAACAAGAGTCCAGTGGGTTTCTTCTCTCCACAGAAAGTTATTAGGCAGGGAGATCCCCTCTCCCCCTTTCTCTTTATTCTAGCTATGGAGGGTCTCAGTAAGATGCTAGACAAAGCCAAACAACTACAGTGGTTTGAGGGTTTTACTATTGGAAACAACATAGATAGCTCAGCTTCAGTTTCCCATTTGCTCTATGCAGATGATACCTTGATCTTCTGTGGTGCCGATAGATCTCAAGTGCAACACCTCAATCTTACTCTCCTTATTTTTGAAGCAATTTCAGGCCTATATATCAATATGCTCAAGAGTGATTTATATCCTGATAATGAGGCCCCTCGTATCCATGAATTGGCTGACTTATATAGCGTGGGCTCCTTCCCACCACTTACCTAGGGCCTCCTTTGGGGGCAAAATATAAGTCTACTGGAATATGGAGGGGGGTAATAGAAAAGGTGGAGAAACAGCTGGCTACTTGGCAAAGGCAATACCTTTCTATGGGTGGTAGACTTACTCTTATTAACAGTGTTATGGACAGCATTCCCACATACTCCATGTCACTATTTCCAGTGCCTTGGCACTGAAGCAATTGGATCAAATCAAAAGAAACTTTCTCGGGAGGGCAACAGTGAGGGGCACGAGTTTCATCTTGTCAAATGGCCTAAAGTCATCAGGCCAAAGCTACAAGGGAGTTTTGGTATCAGGGACCTAGCTAAGCACAACAAGAGCCTGCTGTATAAATGGCACTGGAGATTTGGAAGGGAAGACAATAGCTTATGGAAGGATGTTGTTGCAGCAAAACATGGAAAACTAAACCACTGGTGCAGTAAACAAAGCAGAACCCCATATGGAGTTGGACCATGGAAACATATAAGCAAGCTCTGGGAAGAATTCCTCCAAGAAGTCTCATTCAAGGTTACGAATGGTCTGAAAGTTAAATTTTGGAAGGATAGGTGGCTAGGGAACTTCATTCTGAAAGATTTCTACCCATCACTCTTCCTGATAGCATGTGACCCTGACTCCACAGTAACAGAGAAGGTAATCAGTGGAATCCCCTTTTCAAAAGGAACATGCATGATTGGGAACTAGAGAGTCTTATTGACTTAATGAGTAAGTTGGAAGGTTTTAGCATGAACACACAAGCTACAGATACATTAAGTTGAGGTCCTAATGCAAAGGAATATACAGTAAAGCTGGGGTATAGGGGTATAAAGTGCTAGTTGCTCGTAATGGAATTTTAGATTCCTGGCCTTGGAAACTAATTTGGCGAACAAAGCTCCCCCCAAAAGTGATGTGCTTCAGCTGGTTGGCATTAAAGAATGCTTGTCTGACTTAGGACAACCTTTGTAGGAGAAGCTTCCAGCTTGTTAACAGATGCTACCTATGTCAAGGAAGCTTAGAATCAGTCAACCATCTACTATTGCACTGTGATGTAGCTGCAGACATGTGGCATATGTTTCTAGCATTTTTTAATCTCAAATGGGTGATGCCGCAGAATATCAGAGATGCGGTCGAGAGCTGGAGCCTTTGGAGAGTTGATAGGGCCATCAAGGACACCTGGAGGATGATACCAGCTTGCATTTTTTTGGGGCCTATGGACTGAAAGAAACCTCAGATGTTTTGATGGAGTCTCAACTCCAATTCACTTGCTGAAGGCCAGATGCCTACTTAGTCTTTTTTGTTGGGCCAAACAGTCCTATGTAAATAGTTCTACTGTCTTTTTGGATTTTTTGAGCTCCCTTACTCTTGACTTGCCTCTTTGAGGTATATTTTCTTGTTATTGGCTAGCTCCAAGATCCCATCATAACATCTTCTAATGGAGCTAGCATATTTATTTTTGTAATCATTGCATCTGCTTGATGCCTTTCAATGAAGCAACTTACTTTATCAAAAAGTAAAAGAACGAATATAAATAAACACATTGTATAATTTTGCAGCATAATAGACCAGTTCAGATAAATTTACTTCTGGTATTTGAATATGTATCAAGTGAAAATCATTGATCTACACAACCAATAACCTAGAAAAAGCTTTAATTCAGGAAAGAAATGTTTGTTTTTAAGAGAGAGAAACAAAAGAATGTTTGGAGCACTAGGAAGAAGAAATAGGAATATAAGATATGAAGGATTTGCGAGCATATTGCCTCACCCTTCTAAGACCAAATTTGTATTCCTCAAGCAAGTAGAAATCTTAGATAATCAAATATTTAAAGATAGCAAGACCATAAGCCTCTTTAGCATTCAGACAATCAACTTTAATTGCGATCGATTGTATGATCATTTGTATCTATTCACTCTATTCAGGTCCATTTTATTCCAATACTAAACAATTTGTCTTTTAAGGCAAATAGGTTTTTCTAAAACTAGAGAATCTAGACCTAACACTTCTCCCTGAGTAGTCAAACTAAAAAGCTCCCAACAAATGTTGGAGCCAATAGAAGTATAATAACAGCAACTAAACCTCAATTCCAACTGGTAGGCATGGAAACCCTAATCTGCATTGATTTTGATAGATTGTAGGTCTTATGAACCTGACCTTAGGTCTCCTTCATCTCGCTCTATCAACTTTAATCATTATATTGCCGCACCTATGTACCAGCGTACCCGGAGATCTATGGATGACATGGTCAAACCATCTCAAATGATCTTCTCATTCATCCTCTATGTGTGCTACTTACCGCTCTGCCAAATATGGTTATTTCTACTCTAGCCCAATATAAAATATAAGTGTACATCCATCTTAACATTCTTCGTGTAAGTATGTTGGGTCTACTAAGGCCCAATATTCAAGTTATCATGAATACAGTCGATAGAGAAGAGAAGTGGAAGAGTGAGAACGAAATGATCATCATCTACAGCTCTTCCCAGGTAGTATGTCACTGTCTTGGTGCAGATCAAAAGAATTTCTTTTGATAAAACAAAAATAAAGAATGCAATGACCATCACCTATTCTGGAGGAGATACTACTACAGGATTCCATATCTCTCCCCAAAGTTCAGATAAAAAGATGCCTTCTTCTTACCACTCTACACCAAAGAGTATTATCTCCCGTACAAAACAACTTAAGCATAAACTTCTCTAGTGACCCTGCACCCTTTTTCATTAGTCTCCAAACAAACACCACCATAGGCTTTTTCTTAAAAGTCAAACTAGCAACAACCATAAGCCAATTATCACAACTGGCCACATGCACCCATTGACCGGAAACTACAGAATATACAGTGACTAAAGTGGTTCTGACTAGACCAATGACGGTTTATTGATACCAATTGCCCTCCTTTTGCTCCACTCAAATACGATGTAGGAACAAATAGAAGAACAAAGTGCGGACTGCACAAAACCTCTGGTTGCAAACTTTAAACAACAAAACCAACATGAAATAAACTACTTAAGCTATCAATTTATTTAAGAGGAAGAAAAAAAAAGAACTAATCAAGCACTGCAAAATCTTGAACTCAATCTCATACACTTAACTCTTGAGCAACTGAAACCGAAACAACCAAAAGGGAATCGATTCATGAAAGAGGGATTAACTAAAACCAAAGAGAAATCTTTTCTAAATTTCTAATGAACATTGCTATTACCGGAGACGGCGATAACGCTACCGGCGAACGGAATAGGGATGCGTTAGGGTTTCCGATCGTATTTCCCAGTCGCAGTGCCGGCCGGAGCCTAAGGCCACTGAGACAATGGCGTTAGTCCCCTAAAATACTTAGGGCCCCAAAATCTATGAATAATAAGTATAAAATTTAATAATTATGCACTATTGGTGAATTTTTAAATTATTTGATTAAAATAATTATAGCTAAAAGTTTTACACATCTTAAATTATAATTGTTAGCTGTTTTTATTTGTAATTCGTCCTAACTTAAATGATTTTCATACAAAGTTAGTCTAGAATAATTTTTCTTAATTCTTTAAGTGTCTTTGTAGATATTGTTCAAATTACTTTGATAAGTAACTATTAAAACTCATCATTAACATTGAGCAACTCTTGAAACATAGTAACGACTTGTTTCGACTTATATTTTGAATTAAAATTGCTAAAAGAAACTTTATAAGTTGAAGAATACTCTAATTGGCAAACTCAATTAGGTAAAAAATATTAATTTAATTACCATTAATTCTTTCTATATCAGTTGCCTCGGTTGAAAAAAAAATTAAAACTAAATCAATAGTGTTCAACATGATAACACTATTAAACAAATTGGTTCAACATATTGGTTAAACATTAGCAATAATTAAAACTAATTATAACTTCTTTATATTTCGATAAATTATCAGAGCAAAAAATAATTAAAAAAATTTAAGGCCTCACTTTTTGTTTTCGCCTTAGGCCCCATATTAAGTTGAGCCGCCCCTGCTCAGTCAGCAGGTACGATGAGTATCTGTTAGTTTGTACGTTGCGTGAGCGGAAGAGGAAACCACTACTCCCTCCGTCTCATTTAAACTTATGATTTATAACGACACAAATCTTTATTTTAGTAAAAGAGATTCTTAAATTTCATCTTAGTTAAATAATATTAATATAAATTAAAGAAAGGAGTAATTTTTGCTACACATGTGTGCTTTTGCCCTAATACCAACAGTAGTTTAATATTCAACCGTGTAAGAGCTCTTTACTTATATTGGTTTGAAGGATACCCTTCAAAGAATAAGAGCACTTTATTCATCAAAATATTTCACTAAAACACTTCATTTAAAAATAACATTAATCACTTGTTATAAATAGTATTGTATTCAAAGTACATATTTATATTTTAAAAAGTTTTTATAATTTGTTACTTTGTGGTTAAGTTGTTTTCCTCCTGTAAATGGAGGAGTTTTATTCCATTGTAATTCATCTTAAAACAATAGAATTCTCTCTCTTTTCCTTTGCAGTATGAAGCTCTTTGAGAAGGCTAATGTATATTTTTTCTCCTCTCTTAACTATGACTCATATTATGAAACGAAAGTTTGTTGCCCTTAAAAATCCGAGCAAGAACTATATGCCATGGATGTTGGATGCTGAAATCAATTTAGATGCAATGGTACAGGGAGACGCCATTAAAGATAAAAATAAAACATCTACCAAAAAATGTGCTAAGGCCTTGATTTTCTTGCGCCGTCACCTTGATGAAGAGTTGAAAATAGAATATCTCACGGTCAAAGATACATTTGTTTTGTGGAATGGCTTAGAGGAAAGATGTGACAAAAGAAGTGGATCTTTAACCGTAAGATATTTTATTTTCAACCCTCCATCAAGGCGATGATGCAAGAAATCAAGGCCTTAGCACAGTCTTTGATAGATGTTTTATTTTTATCTTTAATGGCGTCTCCAAAACCCATTGCATCTAAATGGATTTCATCATCTAACACTAATGACATATAGTTCTTGCCCGATAAATTTCAAGGGCAACGAACTTTCATTTCATAATATCAGTCATAATTAAAAGAGGAGAAAAATTATACCGTCTTCTCAAAGAGCTTCGTGAGACGACAGAGTCTCGCGCTGATAACGCGAAATAAAATAATCTTATTAAAACGGTTATAAAAGAATACAACGTGTATTAGCTCCAGTTTGTGATAATTTATTTTTATTCAATATAAAAGTATTAGCAGCCGAAGGCATAGATTAATTAAGTGCAGCTCTAAATTATTTTATGATGTCTAAAATAATGTAGTCAATGTAATTTGTATTATTTTTGTCGGGTGTGAATAATTTGGTAATGCCTCTATGAATTCTGTTTATCTCTATGATTTTTTTCCAAATAAGTAAACATTAATTTTCTACGTCTATAATAATCATTGAACTTCTATTTTGTATTGATGGTTAATTTTATGTTGTAAGTATTTGTTTTCCAGAAGTATTTTCAATCATTCTCAAATAAAAAAGGGAAAAAAAGAAGCTTATGGCAAAGAGGCCTTTCATGTCCCTAGCTAAAAAGTTCTTCATTACTTAAAAGTTTATTTTAGAATACGGAACCCTCGGTTTGTAGTCTTTATGGAAATTCAATTTTATACAAAATTTAAATTCTTAAAATCTTATTGGATTTAAAATTCCTAACTAAAAGGAGTTCTTGCAAGTTCTAAATATTAGGAAAATAATTAAATGACTATTTTATCTAGTGTAAAATCTACTTTTAAAGGGTACAAAAGACAAATAATATTTCGCTAAGGAGCCTCGTGCTTTTAATATAGTATATAGAAGTATAGATAGATAGATATTGATGTAATCATATAGATAGATATAGATATAGATTATTTTAAAACATTGAAAATTCAATGTGCTTATGAGCAGTGTTTTAAGGTGGAGGCGTGAGGCGGAGCGTTTTACTTAACACGAGGCGATGTGTAAGTCTCGAGACATGGGGTAAGTCCCATAGATCTTTAAATTATTAAGTTTAGCAAAATAAACACAAAAATATAATATCTAATATTTAAATTTAAAAGTATAAGAAATTTAAAAACTCACAAAAATAAAATATCTAATATTATATCGTTAAAATTACTATAAGATAAAAATCAACTATAACGTCTTGACTTTCAAACAATTAGAAGGTAACAATATTTTAAAAAATATTATCAGATTATGCGGTTTGCTTCTCTAAAAGTTAATAATCAATAAACTCCATCAATAATATAATTTAAGATATTACTTCTTACGAATAAATATAAAATTGCTTTCAAATAGCAAAATAAGAAAAGTTTAATAATTTTGAGTGACATAGAAGTAAAGTATGATTATTTATATATATATATATATATATATATATATATATATATATATATATATAGTGAATGAATACGTGAATTTTGACTATTCGAATTGATATTTACTCTCCGATATTCTTAATTAGTAAATATGCAATACTATACGACTCATTATTTTGAGTTATTCCCAATCTTCATATTAAATATAGATTAAAAAAAATTAATTATTCATTTGTTAAAGAAATTTGACTGTTAACAATGCTAGTTAGGAAATTTGATGCATGATTTGCACTAGGAACTATTAGGCGAGCCTCGAACAAAGAATGTTTCGGGGGATACCGTTGGGCGCTAGGAGCGTAAGCATTAGAGGACTAAACCCACACGTGAGCCTCGAGACGTTTTCATAGTGTCCCGCCCCGGGTCAAATCCCAAAAAAACATTTTAAAACACTGCTTATATACAATTTATTAATCATTACTGTTAAAAAATTATGGAAGAAGTAAAATAACAACACTAGGCGACGATAAAATTGATTCAAAAAATAACTAACTCCATTAAAAGCGTGGCAAAACGTGCAGTGTGGATTGGACAGAATTCTGATTGTCTTTCCACAGCCTCACCCTTACTCATACAGCTGCTGCTTAAAAAGTGTTCATTATCCCCATTTCTTTGTTCGGAGTCGAAGCTTGGATCTTTTATCTTTTACCGAATAGGAAAACCCAGAAAAAGGCAACCCTTTTTCTTCCACTATGAGAATTCTTCAGGCTTCCACCTCCTACAGTGTTGGCTTTGGCATTCCATCCATTTCCACTCAGCGCCACTCCACCATAGCCGCAGGTACTAAAAGTCTCAACTAGCGGTGGCAAACGGGGGGTCGGGTCGGGTCGGATATGCTCTTGGTAAAAAACGGGTAATGAATAAATTATGCGGCCTGAACCATATTTAATACAGATAAAAAAGGTTACCCGGCATGGCTTCTGGAATATAATTACTTTTTGGAGAAGTTGCTTTACAATTAAAAGTTAAACTCATTAGTTATTTATTAGTTATCCATTAGTTATTCATGTGGATAATACGATTCTTATCCATATTTCACATGATTTTAAAAGTTCAATATTCAACCCATTTTTTAATGGATAATATGGGTGGATAACTGTTTTTTTTAACCATTTTGCCACCTTTAGTCTCAACTTTGAACTTGATATATTACATAAAGTTGTTCCATTTTCATTGTATATCTTTGCATTTTTGTTTCGTTGAGCCCGTTAAGCAATTTGTAGGCAGAGCTCACTCAACCTCCTTTTCTAGCTAGAGGTGAATCTCTATGATTAGTCGGTAACTAACCTGCTATACTGGTTAAATTATAGTGATTTTTACACTATAAATGTGTATAACGTAAATTCAACTAACATACCTATTGAATTATGTACCATCTTAGGGAACACTTTTGTTTGTTTATTTAAGTTCGCAAGGCCGACTGATTGAAATATGATCTGTTGATGGATAGCGGTGAGGTGACATTTTTGTTTATGTATATATGTCATCAACATAGAAGCTTCGATCTCCTATGAGAAAAATTCTCATTTCTCTTATTGGGGCTTCAAACTCTCACATTAAGTTCTTGCTTCAATAATTCAAAAGTTGGAGAAGTTGGGTGGGGGTGGGGGTGGTTGGAAGTCAGAACTCAGAAGAAGGCAGTCAGCGAGGTGTTTCCCTTACCAACTAGTTGTTTGGATGATTTGGTAAGAAGGTGATAGAAATGTCAACAGAGACTATGCTTTCCCAAATTCATAACATTTTGCTGTGCTTCGTTTATTCTTGGAATAATGGATATCCAAAGTTCTACAAATGTTTGGATGAGTTTTTGTGAGACTATTCTGATGTAGAGCATAAAGTTATATACTCATTTCTTAAACAATGTTTTATCTGCTCATAAGAAAAACCTCCTAATGTAGTTTAACTTTAATATCAGCTTTGTTTCTGTTTTAGCTATGAGCTCATAAGCTTCTTAAAGCTTAGAAGCAGAAGAAATTAGTTACATGACAATAGCATCTCACAAAACTCTTTTATGGAACAACAAACCCAGTGTAATTCCACAAGTGGAGTCTGGGAAGGGTGTGTGTATGTAGACCTTACCTCCACTTTGAGAATGTAGAGAGTTCTGTCTCACTGACGAAGAAATTGTGCTTCATGTCATAAGTGCAACACTAATATATAGGTCCCGTTCTGCTTATTGCAATACCTAATTATAAAGACCCAAAAACTGACTCCTAGGATGTCAACTCAAGTTGGGTTTTTTTTTTCCTTAGACGCAGAAAAAATACATGACAATTTGACATATTCAAAGTTGCTGAGTTTTAAGGCCAGTTGCAAAGTTCTACCAATATTTATTATTTGTAAACAAATAAGGAGCATATATATTTTGCTTCTGACCTTGATATTCAATTGACTGCATGTGAGATTTTGAATAACAAGCACTACGCTAATATTTGGTGTCTGAATTTTAGAGTTCTTTGGAGATGTAAATTAATTACTAAAGAACAGGTTTTCAAGCGATTACTAGGAAGCTTCCATTTGGCATTTCTTCCTTCCTTACTTGTCTGTTGCCGGGCATCTACTTAGTCTGAGGTATTGCCCAAAACCCTCAAGGTCCAAGCTTTACATCTCCTATGCACTAATGTAAGTGATAGGGCGGTGTTTGCCTAATAGAATTGGCTTCTGTCATGAATCTTCAATTAATGGTTTGCAAGCCCCAATTCCATGATTTCTTGTTGTCCAGTATTACTTGCAAATTTTTCTTGTGGTTCTTGGATGTACGAGTTCATATCGATAGCTATCGTTTAAACTTCTCTTATGTTGCTACAAATCTAGGGCAAGCGTTGGACAAACCTGTTCAGATGGCAAGAAAGTTCTCAGAGCAGCATACTATGAAGAAGGGAGATATGGTGAAAGAAGGAACTTCAACTGTTTTAGAGGTTTTTTCCTTTTCATTTTTAAATCTCGGGCTATTGATTTTTATAATATTATGATTAGAAGTGATACTAAATTACAGTTTGCAGCCCTTCAATTTAAATAATCAATTGTCTTTGACTTTTTAAAATCATCATATAGCTACGGTAAATGCCATTTTAACATGTTGTGTACAGTTCAAGTATAAAAATTTGCAAGTATTTGAAGTGTATCGTCAAAGATCTGCAGTGGCGGAGTTTCTCTACCTGCCTTAGTACACAAATGGTCTCATTTTACACAAATAATGGCGCTATGTGTTTCATTGTCTGTCACTCTATGCTTTCTGCTGGACAATTGGTTATTTCCTGAAAGCCGTTATTGTTGCACAGTTTCTCACTAGAATTTTCCGATATATAATCAGAAAAAAGATTTTGCAGTTCCAAGGAGAAAGGCAATGGCCCTGATATGCTCAAGTTTCGTGCTCTCAAATTATGAATTGCCCAAAGTTGCATATGCTCAATCTATTGAGTTCAGGGAGTATATTGACACCTTTGACGGCTATTCCTTTATGTATCCTCGAAACTGGATTCAAGTGCGTGGTGCTGGTGCTGACATATTTTTCAGGGATCCTCTTGTTTTAGATGAAAATCTCTCAGTGGAGATATCATCTCCGTCATCCTCTAACTACAAAAGTGTAAAAGATTTGGGTCCACCAGAAAAAGCTGGAAAGGGAGTCCTTAGACAATATTTGACGGAATTTATGTCCACTAGACTTGGTGTCAGACGCGAATCAAGTGTTCTTTCTACTTCGTCAAGGGTAGCTGATGATGGGAAGCTGTATTATCAAGTTGAGGTAATATATTAGCATTTTGCTAGTTATGAATGGTATTTGGGGTCCTTTTGCCTTCATTCTTCTTAGTTTACATGTATTGCAATTCCTTTTTTTTTGTGTGCGTATTTCTGGATTCTAATACCAGATTCTGTCATGCTGTGATAAGTAGGTGAATATCAAGTCATATGCTAACAATAATGAGTTGGCGGTAATGCCACAAGATCGAGTTGCTCGTCTGGAATGGGATAGGCGATACCTTTCAGTTCTTGGAGTGGAAAACAACCGTTTATATGAATTGAGAATACAAACACCTGAAAAAACCTTTGCAGATGAGGAAAGTGACATTCGTGCAGTTATGGATTCCTTCCGAGTAAACAAGATTGAAGTTTGATAGACCTTTTATTCAAAAAGAAACATTTCGACAGCCATTTATTCAAGATTCGATTTGATCACATGGGAACATTGACGCCTGTTTAGTCATTGGTTTGCTGTCTGTTGCTTCTGGTCTTTATTTTATGTCCTCTAAAGGTTACTTTTCCCTTGTCTGGGAGATCTGAGCAAAAATTATATTTTGATCAATAAATTCCATACATAAAACAGTTGATGAATATTAACGCTCCAAGGGCATCAAGTAAATTGCACAATCCACTACTGGGCTTCAGTTAAAGTTTGTGCCGACAGTAAAAAGACTACACATAAGTTTTATAAGAGTTAAAAGTAAAATACTTTTAGTCCAATCTGCTTGAATTGTTAGAAAGAAAAAAGAGAGAGGAAACAGAGTTTAGCAGTGATAATATTTTGATTTTGGATTCATTATGGAGGGAAAAACAAAAAGAAATGACTGTCATTAGATGATAGTATCTGAATGGAGAATCTGTCTTCTATTGTATTTTTGTATTTCAAAAGTTCCATCAGAATAGGTCTCTTTTTCTTGCAGAAACTCATAAATGGAGTATTTGGCTTGTGATCAAAGTCGTACAGTTGAGAACTAGAAAATACTACTACAATCACCATTTTATGGTGGCTACTTTATAAGGACAGCTCAGCACCACAGAAGCTAGTCTGATTAATTCACACGAAATTTTGATACGTACAAGATAATTCAAAAAGCTTTACAAAAATGAGCCTGTAGTCCTGCACGGCATCTATTCTTTCAATTTCTTTCAAGATTGGAGGAATACTGTGACATAGAGCATGCCACGTTGCAAGAGAATAGAACGTGACAAGGTGATGAACAAACACATTCCAAAATGATATAAGCAGCTTCAGCTATTTCCCATGGCAAAATAGGCAATTGATATCATCATCTCATGGATAAAGATAGAGCGAATTAGTTTTCCCACGAATACACAGAAGGAAAAAAAGAAGCTGCTGATGCTTAGAGTTCCTTAAATTCTGGGGCTATCAGTGACAACATTATGGAGCAATCTAGATATACTCACAAGAAGCAGCGAAAATCTTGTTAACTTTATTCAAGTACTAAAACTTTGAAAAAAATAAATAAATGACATAGTCAAATATCCATAATCAGAGTAACTTTGCTTTCTAAACATATGAATTGAGTTGCTATATTAATACTAGTACTATTATTTACAAGTAAAAACTGAACATAATTCCACTACACAAGGAGGAGCTGGTTCACTGTTCAAAGACCAGTTAGTTGCTTGGAGATTCATAGAGCAAGTGATAGTGGATAACCATCAAAAAAGTAAAAGTATATGCACCACTTATTGAGATGTTGGTTAACTGGACAAGTTGATGTACTCTCTCCAATGATTGACCCCCCTATGTCTTGGATTCCCCTGAGTTTTTGCCAAACTGTTCTTGTTTGTAATGAAGGGAAGCAAATCTACAGTTTTTAGTGTTTTCCCAAGTAATAAAAAAACTTACTCTGATAACAAATCCATGTCAAGAGAGCTAAAGAGGGTATAGTGAAAAGCATCATCCAAGTTGGTGTTGAGAGAACTATTATTCTCCTCATCTACTACTTCTGAGTGGTCCCCTTCATCATCCCTTTTCCCAAAAGTCTTCAACTTTTCTTTACAACATAATTTGAGTTGGTCTCCCAAGATACTCCTTTCTGATTCATGCTTAAGTACAAGCCATTGTAATGATTGGATTACTTCTTGGTCATGTAATTGCTTCTCCTCAGCCAACCTTTTATATTGATTGGCTTCCATTTCAACCAAACTCTTTTCATTCTGTAGCCGCAAAATCATTGCCATTGTTTCCTCAGCTGCTGTAGCTGCTGCCATTCTCTCCTTCTCAAGTTCCAAACAAGCAGCATTTGCTCTGCGCCTTTCAATCTTCACCATTTTCCTCAGTGACAAAACATCGAACACGTTATCTTCATCACAACATTCTCGTTCATCATCATCCAATTCCTCATCTGAAACACATTTCACTTTTTCCTCTTCTAATAACCCATTCTTGCAAAATTTCATCTTTGCACTACATTTCTCATCAAAATCATTTTTTGAACAACACCCATTTCTCAATTCACCTGATTTTCCACAAAAGTCACAAAGAAAACGGTTCCAACCCTTGCAATACCAACTAAACTGCAAGACCCTTAACCCCAAACCAAACAACAAAAACAAGCCCAAAACTTTATACACTTGTCCAAACCACCCAAATACCAGAAATCCAAATCCCAAATCAGCATTCAGACTCAAACGCGTCAGCCCTTCAACACAATCCATGAAAAATAAATCCAGAAAATAACCCAGAAATCTTTTATTAAATTCAAAGACTGAGCACAAGATGAACAAAAAACATACAAGACGCATAATCTGCATGTGGGCCTCAAAGTTTTAAATGCCACTGTTGGTATGTACCAATATCATAATCCAAAATAATAAAAATGCAAGCGCAAAGAACTATGAATAACACTTCTTTTTTGGTTTCGAGATATGGGTTTTTGTTGCTGAAGAGTATAGAGTATAGACTAGAATGAGTGAAAAAAACAAGTGTTTGATTTTTTTTTTTTTTTTTTTTTGGAGGACACCTCTATTTGAATTAGTAGCTATTCAAAGATAGAAAAATCAATAATCCATTTGAATAAGAAGGAAAAACTGACTTTTTACATATATACGAATACATTAAAACTGTTTTAACTTCAAAAAAGTTAACATAGAGAAATCTATGAATATAATTTCAGCAAAAATAAGAAGAAGAAAAAAGCATTTTTTGAAAGACAAGGGGAAAGTTTAAGTGATTTTTTAAAAATACAAAAAAATAAATGTTATATCTCAAATAAATGAAAAAATTGAGAGATAAAAAACTAAAAAGGAATTTTTGTCGTTGGACTCAGGCTAGCAAATTAAGAGACGAAGTTAAATTATCAAGACATGTCTGTAAAAGAAAAATATACTTTGTCACTGTCTACCAACTTTTGACGGACAAAAAGTTTGATGAGGGGTGGACTCAAATTATTCTTGAAGACAGAGACGATATACAAAATTTTAAAGTTTGAGATATATAATAAGTATTTTAAGTACTTCAACTTTTCTTAAATACTAAAATATATCTACTGAAAAAAGAAGTTAATAAGCATTGATTTAATTCTAACAAATAGGTTATATTGAGTAGTAATAAGATATAATACAATTTTCAAAAACGATGAAGAGATTTTGACAAGATTTATCTTTGAAATAAAAATAAAAAAACCTTTTAGTAACAAAAATTATTTTCTTAAACTATAAAAGCTTTTATAATCCATATGGAAGCTTCTCAGAGTAGAAAATTTTGAAATGCATTTTTTTCATAACTAATGTGACAT
This sequence comes from Nicotiana obtusifolia, assembly GCA_002018475.1. Lineage (NCBI taxonomy): Eukaryota > Viridiplantae > Streptophyta > Magnoliopsida > Solanales > Solanaceae > Nicotiana > Nicotiana obtusifolia. The sequence goes on along the minus strand of MCJB01007803.1, from coordinate 147,664 downwards.
TGTAAAATAAAAAGGAAAAATAGAAGAATTTAAATTTTAGTTTAAGTTTAGTGGTGAAGTTGGGTCCGTGTTCAGCAGGGGTCTAATGTCATTGCGTAACTAAGATCCCGTGGTAAAGGTAATAAATATTTAATAAAAAGACATAACTCAACTAAACACAAAACAAGATAATCACACATGTTATTTGGACACAACCACCCCTTATTTCACAAAGAAAACTCTAAGAGGTAAAAATTCCAAAAATCTAAACAATTGTATTCCTCTATTTTCAATATGTTGGGCTGCGCCCCAGCTACTCCCAACTAGTTATACATAGAAGTAGTTGGGCATATCAATGTTGATTGAGCCGGTTTAGTCGTGGACAGAAGATGAGGGTGATTGTGGGTTGGTACGGTATGATATTTAGATATTTCGGTTTGGTTTTTGGTTTCTTAAAATGTTATATAAATACTGTACTTAATTAAATTCAGTATGGTTCGATTTTTTTTTTTTTTGGTTTCGGTTTATTAAGTTCTGAAGGAAGTCGATTCCGTGCTTTGCATTGAAGCGTTGAGCCAAATATATACAGAATACAATACTGATAGCAGGCTACAAATTAGCCACTAAATTAACTATAAACAAGGAAACTAGCTAAAACTAAGGTAACTAAATATTCGACATCTAAGAAAGGATATATACAATAAAAGCTAATTATATACAAAATAGACTACTTCATAGAATATATCCGTAATATATTCTCTAACACACCCCCGCAGTCGAAGCTAGAGGTTCCCGTATGCTTAGACTGTCCCTGAAATCATTAAATAAAACGTGCGGAAGCCCTTTTGTAAAAATGTCAGCAATTTGGTAACAGGACGGTACATGTAGCACACGAACTTCACCACGTGCCACTTTCTCTCGGACGAAGTGAATATCCATCTCAATGTGTTTAGTGCATTGATGTTGAACATGATTGCCGGATAAGTAAATTGCACTCACATTGTCACAATAAACTATAGTAGCCTTTGAATAGGACAGTGCAACTCTAGTAGTAAATTTCTGATCCAACACGAATCAGAAACAACATTAGCAACACCCCTGTATTCCGCCTCAGCACTACTACGAGAGAGAGTGGGTTGGCGTTTGGATGACCAAGAAATTAAATTATCTCCAAGGAATACACAGTAACCAGAGGTAGAGCGACTGGTGTCAGGACAACCGCCCCAATCTGCATCTGTATATGAGATAATACGATTAATACTGGACTTGTACAAATGAAGACCAAAAGAAAGAGTACCCTGAAGGTAGCGTATGATACGCTTAAGAGCACTCATATGCTCATAAGTCGGAGCATGCATATGAAGACATATTTGCTGCACGGCATAAGAAATGTCTGGCCGAGTGAATGTGAGATACTGAAGAGCACCTGCAAGACTACGATACTTAGTTGGATCATCATAGGGAGTATCTGCGGTGGCACTAAGTTTGGACTTAGTGTCAATAGGAGTAGGACAGGGACTGCAGTTAGACATTCCGGCACGTTCAATAATATTTGCAGCATATTGTGTTTGAGATAAGAAGAGACCATTGTTATGACGAGTAACAGCAATACCCAAAAAGAAACTCAGAGGACCAAGATCCTTCATAGCAAATTCAGAAGCCAAGAGAGTCATAATATGCTTACGAAGGCGATCAGAAGAAGCTGTAAGAATAATGTCATCCACATATAAAAGAACATATGCAATGTCAGAACCATTTTTGTAGATGAACAAAGAGTGATCTAACTTACTGTGAGAAAACCCAAAGGTAGCAACAAAATCAGCAAATCTTTGGTACCAAGCCCGAGGAGCCTGTTTTAGCCCGTACAAAGACTTCTTTAGAAGACAAACATGATCTGGATATTTTTTGTTACGAAAACCCATTGGTTGATGCATATAAACTATTTCATTGAGATGACCGTGTAAGAAAGCATTCTTGACATCTATTTGATGAATGGACCAAGATTTAGAGAGAGCAATGCTGAGAACTGCTCTAATGGTGGCAGGTTTAACCACGGGGCTAAACGTTTCATCACAATCAACACCCTGCTGCTGAGTATTCCCATCACCTACAAGATGAGCTTTATAGCGCTCAAAAGAACCATCAGATTTATGTTTATGACGAAAAATCCACATAGATCGAATCACATTCACATTAGGTGGCCTAAGCACTAATTCCCAAGTCTTATTATCAATTAAAGCATTAAATTCATCCAACATTGCACTTTTCCAATTATGGTCACTTAGCGCACTAACAGGATTTTTTGGAACAGGACAAATATCTGTAGTGGTAGTGTGATAATTAGAAGAGTATTTAGGGTTGGGTTTAAAAATGCCATATGATGCACGTGTAGCCATACGGGTTGTAGAATGAGGCGTGGATTGTGTTGATGGCAGTGAGCTGTGAGGAAAATGAGGGCTAAGGGTGTTGGGCTGGTTATAGGAATAGATGGGCCGGATGGTGAGACAAGACCATGTGAGGTGGCATTGTCCAAAGAAGAGGGAGTGGGAGTGGGTCGTTGCTGTTCCTGGCCCAGTGGAGCAGCGGACCGGTTTGCTGCTGAAGGAGAGGAGCAGTCTGGGCCCGTGTGAGACTGCGACCCAGAGGGGGAGGAAGAGGTCGAGTCGGGCTGTCTTTGTGGGTCAGGCAGCATATTTGAGGTTGTGGGATTTTGAGACAAATGATGAATGAGATGAGGATTAATGGTATCATCACATAATAAATCATAATCCGAAGGTTTGGTTTTATGAAGTTTGGAGAATGGAAATTCATATTCAACAAAACGAACATGACGACAAATTATGATTTTTCCACTAGACATGTCATAGCATTTGGACCCACGATGATTTGGAGCTGGACCTAAATAAGCACAAGGAGTCGACCTTTCTTGTAATTTGTTAATGGTAGAAGAGGGAAATAATGGGAAACATAAGCAACCAAAACGCGCAAACATGAATAATCCGGATCACTTTGATAGAGGACTTGAGCAGGTGATTGGTAATTCAAGACCTTAGTAGGAAGAATATTGAGGAGATATGTAGCCATGGAGAGAGCATGATGCCAAAAAGTGAGTGGCATGGATGCATGAGCAAGAAGAGTTCGGATGATATTATTTATTGATTTTATGTGTCTTTCGGCCTTGCCGTTTTGAGGAGAGGTGTGAGGGCATGAGAGACGAAAGAGCATGCCATTTTTCTCAAAAAAATCCTTAAAGGTTCCATTAATATATTCCGTACAATTATCACACTGAAAGGTCTTAATATTACGTTCAAATTGTGTTTTGACTAAAGCATGAAAAGCTAAGAAAATTTGTTTGACTTGAGATTTTTTTGCAATGGGAAAAGTCCAAAAAAATTTGCTATAGTCATCAAGAAAAAGAACATAATAACAATGGCCGGAAGTACTAACAATAGGAGATGACCAAAGATCACTATGAATAATATCAAACGGAAGAAAAGTATATGAAATAGAATCATGAAAAGGTAGCTTAGAATGTTTCCCGAGAGGACAAGAGGAACAAAAAGTTTTACAAGCCTTATTACAATCAATAAATTTTTTACTACAAAGAGACTTAAGAACATTGTCGCCAGGATGACCTAAACGGTTGTGCCACAAATCTGAAGACAAAGCAGTAAAAACGAATTGATTATTGGAAGAAATGGCTTGAGAGTTGGAGAAAAGTGGATACAAGTCCCTGGTGCTATCACATCTCATTAGTCTGTTCCCCGTCTGTAAATCATTAACAGAGAAACCGAATGGGTCAAAAGATATAGAAACCATATTATCTGTGGTAAATTTATGAACAGAGACAAGATTTTTAATGAGTTTGGGAGCATGTAACACATTATTAAGGGTAAACGGAGGAAAAGGTGGGGGTAAAGTAGTGCGACCGTGACCAATAATAGGAATTAAATTACCATTTCCAACAACAATGTTGTGATGTTTATTACTTGAATTAAAATAAGAAGAGAGAATACCTGCATCCGCCGTCATGTGAGATGTAGCACCGGTATCCATGTAGTAGTTCCCATCCGGTTGAGAGAACGAAAGAGCATGCATAGCGGCCTCAATGTCGGTAGGCGTGTAGCTAGGCGCAGGAGGAGCAATGGCATTAAAAGCTTGTGGTTTGGGCCCAAGCAAGCCTGACCCAAAAGAAGGTGGACGTTGGGTCATTGGATTGGGCCATGGCTGCCAATTGTAGGAGGAAAAAGGACAAGGAGGCATCCACCCTCCCCAAGTAGGCTGTCACATCTGCTGCCAGTGTGGCGGTGAGGCTTGCTGACATGGCTACCACTGTTGCTGCTGATGTGGCGACTGACTTGGACTGGGCCCATTAGTGTTGTTTTGGGCCTTTTTCTTCCCGTTTAATTTCGAATGATTCTTGCTCTTAGTATTGTTGTTTCTCTTATTGTTTGCAGAAGAATCAATTGAAGGGGAAATATTTGTGGCGACCATGGCAGCACTATCAGTCCGAGTGCCATTTTCACGTGCTTGACGAGCCTTAATAGTACGCTCAGCCATTTTCAATCTCGAAAGACAACTTTCAAAGGATGACAATGGTTCTTGATTTTGTATATAGTCCACTGTACCGCTATATGCCTCCAGTAAGAAACCGGTGAGACGTAAGACAAGACGACCATTTGTCACCGGAGCATCAACATCAGCCAACCTGTCTGCCAAAGATTGTAGGTGATTGCAATAGTTGTCAATTGAATTAAAGGCCTCAAAAGCAGCGTTGATAAAGTCCTCCTCAAGATGGGTAGCCCGAGAGGCTTTATTGTCTTGAAACAGAGATTCAAGACGGTTCCACGCCCCCTCTGCCGTATCATTACATTTGAGGATAGCAAGGAGAAGATCAGGGGCAATGGTGCTGTAAATCCATTGCAATACAACAACATCCAAACGCTCCCAAAGACCCGGGTCAGCGGACTTAGCCTTGGCATAGGCAGCCATAGCCGTCTCCTCCGTAGGTGGAACCAAATGATCGTAGAGATCATAAACCCTAGCAAGATTGATGAACATAGTAGCCCAAGAATGGTACAAAGCATGCTCATTGTCTAACGTCATGGGACCAAGAGATTTAACATTAGTAACGGTGAGGGCGGGATGAAACTTGGACGAATCTGCCATGGAGAAGAATGAAAGATAAGAGAAGAAGAAGAATTGAGAAGAAGATGTATATGGCTAGGGTTAGGAGAATAGGATCGTATAAAGCTCTGATACCATGAAGGAAGTCGATTCCGTGCTTTGCATTGAAGCGTTGAGCCAAATATATACAGAATACAATATTGATAGCAGGCTACAAATTAGCCACTAAATTAGCTAAAAACAAGGAAACTAGCTAAAACTAAGGTAACTAAATATTCGACATCTAAGAAAGGATATATACCATAAAAGCTAATTATATACAAAATAGACTACTTCCTAAAATATATCCGTGATATATTCTCTAATAAGTTCAGTAACTTCGGTTTATTTGGTTTGAATACTAACAAGTGCATAAAGTCGTAGACTATAATATTTTTAATTAAAGTACTCAAAAGTACAAAAATAAAAATATTTGTTGATAAAAGTTTTGTCCAAAACCAACAAATATCAACCTAGAGAGAGAAAACTGCACATAATTAAAGAAATAAATTTGATCATTAGAAATATCTTCTTACTTGCTTAGAGTTAATTGGTGAACTTAGAGAATAAAGGAAAGTAAGATTTCGATCTTTTATATTTATATTATAATTAATAATATGTGTTTTGTGTAATATAATATATATTTCGGTACAATATCAGTATTTTGGTATTTTATTTAAAAATACCAAATACTATACCTAATATCATATTTTTTAAAACTTAAACTAAATATCATATCAAATACTAAAATATTAAATATCAAATACTAAAATTTTTAGTTTCGATACGATAATTATGCACAGCCCTACGGAAGATCCACCGCATGTTATTGGGTGTTGTTTGGAGGAAATGTGATTTCTTGAAAAATAAGAAACAAAATATTAAATATTTTTACTCGATCACAGTGTTATATGGCCATGACCTTGACCACATGTGCATTAACGTGGTTGAAACAATTGCTTGAGGAGTTAGGTGTGCCAACAATTTTGTCCTATGAAACCTGTATTATGATAATCAAACAATCTAACATATTACGTCTAATTTATTTTTTCATTAGAGAACTAACACATTAAGATAAATTATCACTTAATTCGAGAGAGTTGCGAACTCAGGGTATTAGGACTGAGTTTGTTAGTTCGAATAATTAATTGTCAATATTTTCATTTAGAGGTGGATTTATGATTTGAAATTTATGAATTTTTATATTAATTTTAAATTAATAACTTTGTTTACAATTTAATATTTTTAAATATTTAATAATTTATTTATACATATATAATATTTGACGAAAAATTACTGGATTTCTGGAAATCCGTTACTTAACTCGTAGCTGCCTTTGCTGGAGCTCTTAGGAGTCATCGAGTAAACTACATTTATAGCAAGTTGGGTATACATGATACATGTCCTACAAGAAGTGTCAAAATAAAATATATTAGGAGTTACGTGTATATACATTATAAGGGTTTAAATACGCATATCATTTTGTTTTATTACATTATGTAAATTTATCGTTACATAGGACACAAAATTCTACATATACTTTTCTCTCCAATCTATCTTTACACAAGCCAACATTAATATGTTACTCGATTAAAGTGTAAAGATTAATAATACAAGGATTAATTGTATAAGAATTATTTTTATTGGATGTTTGATTCGTTGCACTAAACTCAGGTTATTCAAAGAATATCTAAATTATTTGCTTAGACTTTAAATTAAAAATTAATAAATTTACAATTAGACTTTATGTTATTTGGTTTCATATGCTTCTAGAAAAAAACTAAAAGCTAATTTTGTCCTTTCGACGTTTTATCCATATATAGCTTATACATTGGTTAATTAATTCATATTAATGGCGGGATACAGTAATACACCAATTGGTATATAAAATAATGCATGAATTAGTTATCATACATTTGACATCACGACTAAATAATATATTAACTCAATAAAAATTCTTATACTTCTTCAACCAAGGGTCTATCGGAAACAATCTCTCTGTCATTTTGGGGTAGGGGGTAAGATTGCGTATATCTCACCCAGACCCCACTTGTGAGAAAATACTGAGCTTCTTGTTGTAATAAAAATTATTATATGATAATTAGTTGTCTTATACATTATACCAAACGACCTCTAAGAAAAACAAAATCTAAAAAAATAAGATTTTGAGCACGAAAAAGCTATTTTTCTCGTGACAAAAAAGTGAATATTATAATATTTTTAAATGGGAAAAATATGAGATATATAAAAATAATAACCTAAAATATATATGTGTGTCTGTTACAAACATATAATATATACTTTTTAGCTAGTAAATATAATTAATTGCAATCGATAGACTAAATTTATATTTTATGAAAAAATCATCGGAAGTAAAAGAGAGAGAATAGAACATGAAATGATAGACGGGGACAAAAGGAAAAGAGAGAGCAAATGGGCTGTCGACTTGGTAACAGTACAACGAGAAAAAACAGTTTTCATTGTTCACTCATTCTTCCAAACTTGAAAACAAATATTCAGAATTGGTGGGCTTTGAAATTTCCTTTTTTCAATTTTCGTTTCCCTTTCCGTCGCTTCACCAATAAAAAGGAAGGTACAATCATCACAGCAAAACACACCACTTCGAAATTCGTCAATATAGAAAGCAAGAGTCAAGATTTCCTTTTGTTTTGAAAAAAATCAGAGAGCAAAGTAATTTCAACAGGAAAAAAGAGGGGATTGGATTTGGTCAAACTCAAACCCAATCCTCTCCCTTGTCCCTTCTTCCAGCTCCCGCCTCCTCTCCCTCCTTGTCCTTTCTCCACCCTCTCTTCCTTTTTCTCTCGCATCTGAGATCTCGGATTCTGCTTATTCAGATCCGATCCAAATATGATCACCATTCCATATTTGACCGCCTTGACAACTTACTTCAGCTATGGCCTGCTCTTCGCCTTTGGCCAATTCCGTGATTTCTTCAGAAAAATCTTTGATTGGTGGAAGGCCAGCAATCTTCAGGTAATTTACGCGCTTGTGGATCGTCAATTTTTGATTATGGGAATGAGCTTGAATTTTGAAGTGTTGAAATGTTAGGGATATGCTCCGATCTGCTTAGGACTTGAAGATTTCTACATCCGCCGATTGTATCTTCGCATTCAGGTAACTGTTCCTGATTCCAGAATGTTTTCGACATTTGTATGCATTATGCTTGGGGGAATTAATTGGGAGACCCAACATGTAGTATTTATATATGGCTATTGGGCATGATTTGAAAGCTTCCATTTGACTTCTTTGCTGTACTTATCATGTATTGGCGGCAATTTTAGCTGTGAAATTGCATCGCTTTCTGCAAACCTGGTAGGTGAAGAGGGATTTGAGAAGTGGAAATGTTTTCAAGGGAAACATAATGGTTTGGGTCAGATTTAACTCTTCAATTTCAAGTAAGTTAATGGGGTGAATGAATAACCAATGGGTCGGGAGGGTTCTTATCCGAAACTCAAATAGTCACCGCAAACTGCCAGGAGAGAATATTTAGATGTAGTTCCCATATGTGAAAGAGAGAATGGATTTATAAGTAACACAGGAGGACTTCATAAGGTAAAAGAGGTTGAAAACTCTATTATCAGTGTAGTTTTATTGGTTGTGTACCTTTTTGAATTGCCAATGCCTTAGATCTCGTATTCTTTCATCTCTTCTGAATCGTTAATTCCTGGGTCTTATCAATGCATCCAAGAGAAAAACAAATTCTTGGACCAAAAGCTTAGCTATTGATTATTCATTGCTGTGCAAGCATTGATTTTTGGTTTCTATGCTTTATATTATCATTACTTGTAGGATTGTTTTGGACGGCCAATATGTAGTCCTCCTGATGCTTGGTTCGATGTGGTGGAGCGTGTGTCCAATGACAATAACAAGACACTAAAGTGAGCATGGATCATTCAGTTTAATTAATTTTATTTAAACATTCTGTAAATTGTTCTACTCGGTATTGCAATTTCTCCAATTATTCTTTTATGCTGTAGGGCTCCTTATCTGTTGTTTATATATGATATCCAAATTAGCCTAACAGTTCAGGAGCAGTTGATGTTTCTATATTTACTCTTACAATCCATGCACTTGCACATTGTGCAGGCGGACCACAAAAGTTTCAAGGTGCCTAAACTTGGGTTCATACAATTACCTTGGTTTTGCTGCATCTGATGAATATTGTACACCTCGCGTCATTGAGTCTTTGAAAAAGTTTTCTGCAAGCACTTGCAGTGCCCGTGTAGACGGAGGTAGGCATGATTTCGTGTAAGTTGCTGCTGTGTCTCCCTGAGTAGGGAACTCTGCTTCTAAAATTTGTCTTCTCAGGTACCACAAGCATCCATACGGAATTGGAAGAATGTGTGGCTAATTTTGTTGGCAAGCCAGCTGCTATCGTTACAGGCATGGGTTATGTAACAAATTCAGCCATACTTCCTGTCTTGATTGGGAAGGTGCAAATAGTTTCTAAAAGTTCATTCTTGTGTTTTATTTGTGATTATATTTATCTTTTAATTTGGTCATACAGGGAGGTTTGATTATCAGCGACTCTCTCAATCACAACTCTATTGTAAATGGTGCTCGAGGGTCTGGAGCTACTATTCGTGTTTTTCAACATAACAGTAAGTTTCTGCAACTTGGGCTTTATCCTTTCAACCATACCATTTTTATATGGTGAGTTCATCTTATTTCATATTAATGCTTTGCTTTGCCCTCAATTGTTTAGCACCTTCTCACTTGGAGAAGGTTTTAAGAGAACATATTGCTGAGGGACAGCCCAGAACACATAGGCCGTGGAAGAAGATAATTGTTATAGTGGAGGGCATATACAGCATGGAAGGGGAGCTATGCCAGCTTCCGGAGATTGTTGCCATATGCAAGAAATATAAGGTAGTGCTCAGTATTACTATGTTTTTAGTCATTGATAATTGCTCGAAGAGCTAGGCTTGTACTTCTTCATTGGCATGACAATAATTGTCTCAATTTTATACGAAGCTCTCTTTTATACGAGGGACTAATTTTCTTTCATAGGCCTTAGGAAACTCCATTTGGTTTAATTTTCTCATGACTTTGTTTGTGATGTATTTTTCTCATTGCAGGCATATGTTTATTTGGATGAGGCTCACAGCATTGGAGCTGTTGGAAAAACAGGAAGGGGGGTCTGTGAGCTCTTGGGAGTTGACACGGCTGATGTGGACATTATGATGGGAACTTTCACAAAGTCATTTGGTTCATGTGGGGGTTATATTGCTGGATCCAAAGTATGTTTCCTTAATGTCAATCATATAATGGTGCTAGCTGACTCGCTTTTTCATTGTCTATAGATAAAGTCTTTGTTTCTGATATTTAGTTGAGGTGTATGGAAGTATGACAAATAGGATGGAATCATGAAACCAAAGATATTCATGCTACTGCTTTTACAGTGTCATACACTTGCATCATTTGTCCTATCTGTAAATTGTTGACACTTCTGCTGATAGACTTCATGTTAGTGAAGATTCAATGAGGCAACAATAAGATAATTATCTTTCAGATTTTTTAATATAAGATTGAATAAACAACTGCCTTTTTTTCTGTATCCCCATGAAAGAAATAAAACAAAATGAAAGCAGCTCTTTTGTTTCCTGTTTAGATTCCCTCAATCTTTAACTGGTGTGTAATTCCCTCTACATGTTACTTGGAGGTCTAGATCTGTTACAGATTATCTTCATTGGTCATTCCTTTTAATTCTGTTTTCCTATCTTATCCAGAAAACCTAATTTTTAACAAGTGAGTGTTTATCTTTACTTTATCAGAAAAAAAATGAAATTAAAACTGTGTCAAACTTAGCAACCTAATCTGATGCTAAACATTCCATAGAGGCAGATATGTCTCTAGCTCTGTGATTTTGAGCCTTTCGCCTATTCTTTTGCGACATAGCATTCCCTTTACACTGCTAGTGGACTACTTGGCTGATTTTCTTTCATCTATTTTTCTTTTCCAACCTATTAGCCGGTGCTTGAAGAGCCCTTCTTTAGGTTAATGTGATGTTATTTTATAACCATTGATTTTGACATTTAACACCAATTTCAGGAACTTATTGAATTTTTGAAGTACACTTGCCCAGCTCATCTGTATGCCACGTCAATATCACCTCCAGCTGCCCAACAAATCATTTCTGCTATCAAGGTTATACTTGGTGAAGATGGTTCTAGTAGAGGTCAGAAACTTTGACTATAAAAATTCACTCCTATTTTGCACTTTGTTATCATTCTAATGGCATCTGAATACCGGGGTAGTAAAAATTCTATACTGATCTTTAGAGCTACTTTATTATTGTAGGGGCTCAGAAACTGGCACGCATTCGTGAAAATAGCAATTTCTTCCGATCAGAACTGCAGAAGATGGGTTTTGAAGTCCTTGGGGACAATGATTCTCCTGTGATGCCCATCATGCTCTACAATCCTGCAAAAATACCTGCTTTTTCACGGGAATGTCTCAAACAGAATGTACAATTTCTAGTCATTTCAGGCTCATTGTATAACTGACTGGTTATTGTTTAAATTTACATTTGTTCTTATCTTGGAATTTACTTCGTGTGCTGCTATTGTAGGTGGCCGTAGTGACTGTTGCTTTTCCAGCGACCCCTTTACTTTTGGCCAGAGCACGCATATGTATTTCTGCTGCTCACTCACGGGAAGATCTTAACAAAGCACTGGAGGTTAGAGCTTGCACTTAATTTCCTTCCTTTTTCTGATGAGCAAATTCTCATGTTTTCTACCCCAACTATGTCAGATACTAATTGCAGTCAGTATAACCTTTCACATAATCTTTATGCGATGAGTTATCGGTTACCACTTTGTCACTTGCACTTACGATATTTCTTTCATGCAGCTGTCGTTAATCTTTAAAGTAGACACTTTTGAACTAACACATTGCTTTACACATAATTTAGCACTAACTGATGAGGTAATTGATTTTCATCTTTATGCTTATAAGGAGCTGCTAGGTTTGAGCTAACCTCAACCTTCCCATATTCATCCTCTTTTCCTGATTGGATTGGCGGAGGGGGTTAGTCAATAGCTGAGATCCTATTTTAGACTATTAAGGACATTTTACTGGAATCCTCATGCGTGGATGGCATATTTAAATATCTCAGGGGTCGTTTGGTTGGGAAACAAGTTATCCCATAATTAATTATTGCGGGATTAGTTATCTTGGAATTAGTTATTCCACCCTCAAACACTACATTCCCGGGATAACTAATCCCGGGATTAGTTATACCACGATTTTATTCCAACCAAACACGGGATAAACTCATCTCAAATTTAATCCCGTAATTTATCCCTCATACGAAATAAGCCCTCAGTGATCAAATCTTGTGAGAGAGAACATCACCAGATCAGGCCATGGAGTATCTGTCAAAAGAAAAAAAGGAAGTCCATATAGCATACTGATTAGCTAATTACAAATTCTTGCATTTATCAGGTTATCAGCAGAGTTGGTGATCTAGTTGGCATCAAATACTTCCCGGCTGAGCCCAAGAAACAACAGCTAGAAGAAAACAGAGTCAAGCTGGAATGATTACGTAGTTTTATTTTAGTTCTCCGAAGGAGTTTCCGAGCTGTTGTTTATTGTTCATGTATGATTTTGATTCCTTTGGATATGATGTGTGAAAATTTTGTCGTTTCCTTGTACAGAAGTTGTAACTTATTAATTGGTCTTTAAGTTTTTACCCTAACGAAAGCATTGAATATTTCATGAAAGGAGTATATGCTGCGAAATAACGAAAGCGCAGACAAACTGTGAATGATGGAGATTTTGCTGGATTGGTTTAAGAAATTGACGACTTAATTGCTGGTAATGATATAAAGTTAATCAGGTGGTCCTCTTTGCATTATAGTTCCACCTAAAGGCGTTTACCGGATGGGTTGGATCAGGTTAGACATAGCAAAAAATAATCCGTCCGGTTAGTGGGGTGAATTGGTTAGTAGGCTGGGATATTTCGGGTTATGTTGGGCCTGTCATAGTTTGGGTTTTCGGATTCGAATGGGGTCGGATTGATTTTCTTGTGTACTATGTTTCTTTGTTCAATGTGATTGATACTTATTACAAACTTTTAAGTAATAAAATAAGTATTTTAATACATAAAATTAAAGTGGCTACATAAAATTTTATGAGAAATTTTATTTTGAGTTTCATATGCCATGTAATACTTGTGTGAGGCCCTTATTTAAGGGCATTTGGAATTTACGGGCCTATTTATTCTAATATCTTCTCCTTCAGCGTCGTTTTCTCCGTCAAGGCAAAATGCTCCTCCCACTTTCTCTTTCTTATTCTTTTCTTTTTCCTTTAACATTTCATCTTCCTCTGGGTCGTTCTATACACTAGTTGTGTATCTTTATTTTAGTTGGGATCTCTCGCCCACTCTTTGTATTTTTGAGAAAACTTAACCCAGATGAAAAATCTTCATGACTGTCGAGAGTGAGAAATAGAATACCAAAGAGAGACAACCCCTTCCATTACATCTTGTCAACACAAATTGCTACAGAGATTGTTTTAGAAAAAAGAATATGTTTGCTAGGAGAAAAATCTGATTTTTATTCTAGCTCTCCGTGAAACTGAAGTCTAAATTAAATCAAAACATAGCTCTGTAGGTACTCTACCAATCTTATTTGAAAATTTTTCAGAGGTATTGTTTTATGGCTTTTCACCATCTTCGTAAAGAAAAAGAAGAGAAAAAAAAAAGGATAGAGGAATTTGAACAAAAAAGATAGCAAGAAAGGGAGAAAATAGGTTTCTTCTTTTTAAAATGTTTTATGGGTTTGATTTTTGAGTGTCTTTGGAAAGGATCCATTGCTTGAGAGGAGAAGAAGAGGGAACGAATTAGAAACAATGAATTCTGGTAAGTGAAAACATTAAGTTAAGGGAGTCGGCAGAAATTTTGGAAGAGGAGAGACCAATAGGGGGTCTGGGAGTTGGCCAATTTCTGCTGAAATGGGACCCAAAATCCACTTGGCAAAGTTTTGAAGGAGTCTCACACAAGTTATGTAGGCCATGTAATAGTTGGATTTCATACAAAATAAAATTTCTCATAAAATTATTTAATAAGATTAATATTTAAGGATCAAACTTCAAAAACTTTCATTTTATATTTTCATTGCATAATAATACTTCAAATTAACATGCAAGTTCTATTTTAATTTTTTTTTTTTAATTTTTAAACTTGCATTTTAAAAAGTTTACAACAATTAAAAGTTTAGTGTTTACTACTGCCAAATGCCAATAAGAGTAATTGTCTAATAAACTAACACCTTAGTCTTAAATAAGTATAATAAATTTAAAATAACACAAATTGTCTCAAATCAACTTAAATACGAATTCCTGGAGGACGCTCAAGAAAACTCTTGATATGCTTCCTTAAACCATATGTTCCCTCCCACTTTCGATGAATATTAAAAGACTCTACCACAGTTCTTGCACTCTACTTTACGAACTTCTTTCATTTTGTTCTACCACCTTAAAGTATTCCCAAACATGTGAGCGCACTCTAAAAGCACGGGGCATGATTGAAGTTGAACCTAACAAAAATGGTAACCACACTTCACTTGATAATTATAATTTTGTAATGACTATCGTAAATAATTGATAAAACTTGAAATAATAAATAATTGATAAAATTTGAAATAATAATTAATTGAGAAGTTGAGAGCAATAAGCAATTCAATAATCAAGAGGGAATTGAGAGAGAATTAGAGTAGAAGAAGAGAGCAAGTTGTGAGAAAAATGAAGAAGAGGGGGGCTATTTATAGCTTTTAAAGGCTAAAAATGTAATCTATCAATTATTAGGGTAGAAGGACTATTTTAGTAAGGGGATGAGCCGAAATGGCTAAAAGTGCAAAAAATGACAGTTGGCAACCGTCAGAATTTTAAAAAAAAATTGCAATTTAAACCGGGTTGGAGCGGGCTGGACCAGGTTGGACCGGGCTGAAACACGATTAAACCCTTGAACGGATTACCAGGCTAGTCGGGTTTCCGATGCACCGGTAGCCAAAACATGCCCGACCCCATCCGGGACAACCCTACCCTGTTAACCCGTCCTATCCCTTATCGGGCTGAGCTGACCCGGGTCGAATTGTGTTGTTAGTGGCCGGATCGACCCGATTAACACCTTTAGTTCCACCTGTTTCGGATGAACGCCTGTCGTTTATTTTATTTGACGGCTCTTGAAACTAGTTTCGATCACTGGTTGCCAGTCTTACAAGTTTACAACGAATGAGCAAAATTAGTCCTGCTTTAGATCTTAAAGAATAAAGCAAAAAAAGTGTTACAGAAAGAGCTACGCGTTATTGTATATGGAATAGGTAATAATGGAGAAAAGAACTTGCAATTAGGTGATTTCTTCATTTTAAGCCCTAATTTCTTCATTAGAGAGTTTAGTTTCTACCAGTAAACATCCTTTTAAATTTTCTTTCTTGTTTTTCAATTGATAGACTATGTTATCGTCCTTTTTATTCGGCAAAGTGGGTCGGAAAAAAGGAGCCAAGAGAAAGAATATATTTAACTTGCCATCCGAAAAATAGGATTGCCTCTCTTTTTTACCAGGTATTTGGAAAATGTTTTCATGAAAAATGAGTGATTTTATTACTTATTTTCCCTTGTTTGGTTGGTAAGTGAAAGACTTTTTCCGAAAAATATTTTCTAGTGTTTGGTTAGAGACTATAAAATATTTTCAGAAAAATATTTTTTTATACTACTCTCCTCAACTCACTTATTCAAAATCCTCATATTTCATGTACTCCTTCCCTCCTCCAAGACTCTATTTTCTTCAAAAATTTAATTATTCTTTTCAAAATTCACACAAACTCAAAGGAACTAGTATGCTACTTTACTTTTTCACACAACAATAACGTTGAAATTTGAGCTCATTAAAAAGAAAATATTTGTTTATATAAAAAAAGTATCCTTTCTACAACATGAAAAAAAAAATACTCATTTTGTTGAATGAAAGAAAATATTTTTTTACATCATGAAAAAAATACTTACTTTGTTGAAATAAAAAAAAAATACTTTTTCTATATTATGAAAAAAAGAACTCTTTTTGTTGAAACGACAGAAAATATATTTTTCTACATCATGAAAAGAAAATACTCGTTTTGCTAAAATGAAAGAAAATATTTTTTCTACATCAGGAAAAGAAAATACTTAGTTTGTTGAAATGAAAGAAAACACTCTTTCTACATCATGAAAAGAAAGTACTCATTTTGTTGAAATGAAAGAAGATACTTTTCTACATCATGCAAAGAAATTGCTCGTTTTGTTGGGAAAAAAATACTTTTTCTATTTCAGGAAAAGAAAATACTTAGTTTGTTGAAATGAAAGAAAATATTTTTTTCTACATCATGAAAAAAAGTACTCGTTTTGTTGAAATGAAATAAAATATTTTTTCTATATCATAAAAAGAATATACTCATTTTGTTGAAATAAAAAAAGGTACTCTATTTACAACATGAAAAGATAGTACTTTTAATAATATTTCTATTTAGGGTGGATGGTGAGCGAGGTTGGGGTGGGTGGTGTGG